>JABEVN020003666.1:0-17328 GCA_013146195.2 Codonopsis lanceolata | reverse complement strand
GACCTACAACAAAACCCACCATTCCGAGCCCGCACTATGAAGGAGTCTCACGAACACGCCCAAGGCCGTGTTCAAATTTATTCGCTAGACAACTCATGCCTTCCAGTCAACACACGGTGATTTGGGCTAAGGCTATCTTGATCTACACCATCCTTACGGGTGGGTTGCAGCCGATGTTGGCCGCCTCGATCAACGGCCAAATTCGACCTCATTAGAGGTACTACAAACATGGGATTCGCGTTCCCAAGTTTGATTACCGGACTGTGTGGTCAGGCTAGAGTCGAGTGGGCTCCAGATTCTGAGAGAGTTAAGAAGGTGCCCAACATTACTCGGGCTTTATTGTTTGAGCACACTCGCCAGCCGTGAGAGAGAGGCCCTCGTGAGGAGGATCCGTTGGAGGCGATCTCTAACAGGCAGGAGCAGATTGTCTTCCAAAATGATATGTTGAGTCAGCAGTTGGCACAAATGCGTGCCAACTAGACTGACCTCTTTGATTGGGTTAACCAGGGCGAATGTCTCCACATATTTTGGGATGCCACCGCACAATCCCCGAAGTTTCGTCCCCTGTTCGTTATTTCCTCCCGACTCGCGTGAGTCGAGGCCCAAGTTTCTTCCTCTTTCTAGAGGTGGGCTGCTATGTCCTTTGATATTTGTCCTTCCCCATCAATCCTCTCATATGTTCCTCAATTTTAGGGACAAAATAAAAATTAAGTTTGGGGGATTCTAAACCCGTAGTCCTAACAAACCTCTAAGGAGGAGTGGAGTTGGGCTACGTTTTTAGGGTGGGGAAAAATTTATTTTCCCTCTATCGTGTCTTCTCCTCACCCGCCTTTCTTGTTTTTTAATTTTTCTTATTTTCGGAGATGTTGCCTTGACCAAAATACTATAATATTTGGTTCTTACGGGTACCCGTTATGGGGACCCATCATCAATTATGTCATCATCATCTCCAAATTTTTTATTAAAAAAAGAAAAAAAATAAAAATAAATATTATAATTCAAAATTTTCATCCTCGAGTCTTTGTGTGGTCATACTAGTCGATGAGGAGTTAGTGCAATGAACCACTAACTTTTTCCATAGATCCTTCAGAATTTACTTGATTACTTGCAAAATTCTTGATTTTCTCCAAATTCTTCATGCACCTACACAGTCATAATTATGGATTGATTAGAATATTTTTATAAAGTTTATAGCACACATTTCATTTCAACAAGATATGCACAAGAATATGATGAATAGCGGTCCTAACATGATTGTTACATTGAATTGTAACTTAGGGTCAATTGCATGATAAGTTAGATCCCTTGGATTTTTCTCACTAATATATCTCAAGCACACTTTCGAACCATGTCTGCATGTTTGTCTCGATTGTCCCTAGCATCTGTTTTAGCGAATGCTTATGTGAAATCCAGTGATGCTTAACATTCAACTCCATAATTCCCATAGTTGATATGATATTTTATGTGTCTTACTTGCTTTAAAAACTGCATGAGCATTTGGCATTAAGACATGATTTAGGTCATCTTTGGATCGTTTGAGCCTAAATATTTCCCGACCTTTACTAAAAATATCCCTAGTGTCCCCTTTTGAGCCTAATTAAAAAGAATGGAGTGTGCTAAGCACACATTAAACCCTCATTCGACATCGTTTCTATTACCCACATTAACTTAACCCTAAAAGCCCATACACTTTTAGTGTACCCTTTGAGAGAGTAGGATGTGGGTGGGGAATTAATTTTATGGGACCATCTTTCAGTCAAACAAGTTTTCTGAAAACTTCTTTCTTCCTGTTAAAAAAAACGAAAGAAGAAGAGTGCAAGAAGATTCAAATGAAAGCATAGCTTTCAAAAGAAAATATGTTAGAAAAAAATTCTGCTGAGAAAGATGATGAGATATTTTTAGCTTGATATATTGTACAAAACAAGTTTGGGGGTGGAAAATAGAAAAAGGAAAAGTAAAAGAAAAGGAAAATACCCCCCCCCCCACTTGTGGTCTTTGCAGGTCCTAGCCTAATTGAGAAAAACTTCCTTTTGCTTGGAAGTATTAGGGGTAAAGGATAGTCTTGCTCTCTCACTTTGAATTCTAATCCATTTCCATCATATCCCCCAACACCATGGCCTTACATTACAAGCTATTAAAGACCTAATGATCTTCTTGCCAATGCTTGTGTTTGTTATTTTGATAAGTAAGGCATGTAAAATTGATCTAACACTTCATATTCACATTATTCACAAGCTCACTGTGTTAGCATAATCTTAGCTATTACAAGTAATTGGGATAGGAGAGCATTGTATGTCATACATAGGAGTGCATGGGATGGATGTATAAGTTTTTTAAAATCCTTGGTGATCTCTCTTTCTGTAATAGACCGGGTTTGGATGGTAGGTCTCATACTCTATGATGCATTTGCTTTATTTAAACTTTGATTTTCATATGAATGTGGTGCTTAACTTAATAAAATTGTTTTAGTTAAGATATTCTCTAAGACTGGTGATCACACACACACAGAAATTAAGACTAGTAGCAGTTTTGAGTACAAGTCAGTTGGTTTATGTGATTAGTCTGCACATATGTGGTGAGCATCTGACTGAGACTACTTTGTTATGCCATGCGATTATGACTTAAGATTGAATCCAAAAAGAATTTTGTTTTATTTCTAGTTTAATTTTTATCTGTTTTTGTATTGATTAGTTTTTGTATTTATATACATTGCCGAGTCACTCGTAAGAGTCTCCTTGAGTTTGTGGGTTTCTAAAGGAGTGTAAATAATGTCACCCTCCAAAAAGATTTTTGTTATTTTTATTGCTTTTGTATTTATAAGTATTGTTTACTCGTGGACAAGCAAAGTTTAAGTTTGGGGGTATTTGATCGATGTATTTTATACGTCGATATCAGGTACTTTTATGACTTAAATTGAGTTATTTCACGAGGCTTTTGGCCACTGATATGTGTTTTTCAGTTGTTTTATGAGTTTCAGGGTTTTAGGTGAAATTATATGATTTATAAGGCTTTTTTGTAAAGATTTCAAGAAAGGGCCAAAGTGTAAATTGATGAAGAAACGGCAAAGGGACATTCTGATGACTTTGCGGCCGCAAGGTATTTTTACTTTGCCTTCGCAAGGTAGGCAGTAAGTCAGCCCCGGAGATTGAAGACCCTTGCGGACGCAAGGGATAATGACCTTGCGGCCGCAAGGAAGCCAGAACCGACTTTCGGAGGTTTTCAAGCCAGACTAAAATTCCTAAACCCCTTACAACTCCATGGTATAAATAAAGGACGAGAGCCAGAGCTCAAGGACGTCCAGGAAGTAGTTTTCTATAACTTTAGCATAGGATCTAGCTTGTATAACATAGTTTAGTTGTTGTAATTACAAGTTTTGAAGATCGATCCATGTATTCGTTCATCTCCATGTGTTGTTCATCTTCAAGGATGAACTAAACATCCATTAATCTAGGAGTTGGGAGGTAACTTGTATCGAATATATGCTTTAATCTATTTTTATTCATTCAATTCTTGTTGATTATGGTGATTATCAATCCCTTTATTATTTCACTTTGAACAAATGAATATAATCGTGAATAATAAAGGCCGAGACGTGCGGATAATTGCATGATCAATGTGCATATGTCGTACACAGGCTCACCACCATGATAAATTGAACCTATCGATGCACGAGAGTGATAAGTTAGGGTCAGGTTCCATATATGACCTAAGTGACAGTTAGGATTCATATGTTCTTGTGCCTAGGACATAGAATGGACGAATTATTTGGAGATGGAGACCGAACGGTAATTCGACAAGCTATATCTATATATATATATGAGATATGATTTAGGCCATTTTGGACGGTTTGAGTTTTTTCTTGCCTAACCTTTTTGAAAAATGTTGTCCCTAGTGTCCCCCTTGAGCCTGTGAAAAGAATGGTGTGTGCTAACCACACAAATGACCCCATTCGACGTTCATTTCATTTACTCGCATTTACTCACCCATTTAGCCTAAACACTTTATCTTACCCTTCAAAAGAGCTTAAAATGAATACTAATGTGTATATTGTTTGCTTTTGTTGGGTTTGTGCTTTCATGTGTTACATTTTTGGCTATTGTGGTGGGAGCGAAAATGCAGGAAGGGGTATGAAAAAATATGTTGATTACAAAAAAAAATGAAAAGGAGAAAAAAAAAGAGAAGTTAGCGTGCCTTGAAAAAAATTGAAGCAATGAAAAATAAAAAGATAGAAGAAAAGAGCGCTAACGAAGAAAAAAAAAGAAATAAAGTTTGTATGCGCTCTCAAAGGGAAATAAGGAGGTTAATTGTTAATTGATGGCGAGTAATTTCTTCAACTCGATTATTCAAGAAATCAATTTTGGGGGTTGTTGAAATTGGTGAGTGGTTTTGTTAAAAAAATCAAGTAAGCATACATTGCATTTTACATGATTCTTTTATACTCTCTTGTTTGTATATCCATTCCTTCATTTGTAGCCCCCACCTTGGCCTAACATTATAAGCTTAAGATAAAGTCCTAATGATCTTTTTACTTGTTTTGCCTGTGCCATGCCAATTGAATTGAATAGCATGAATGGAGAGGGCCCCTTGATTCGAGAATTTCATCTTTAACATTTATGTGGTGGCATAATTTGAGCTAGTTGTGCCCCGAGCCTCTCCTTGATTGAGTGACTAATAAGTGAATGATTTGTGATTTAGTTTGAGCACTTGAGATTTTATTAGCTTGGGAATCTAAAGACCATGTTTTCCCGATTGTTGATGATTTTGAGTTAAATTCCATGATGTTGCGCACTTGTTTTCTTAAGCTAGTATCTTCCTATTTTTCTCCGTCCCGGACTATTCTTAATTTGAATTTATTCGTTTGCTCGGGACGATCAAAGCTCAAGTCTGGTGGAGTGATAAATGTGTCTATTGTCTATATTTTTGGATACTTTGGGCTTATTTTTCTAGTCAATATTGCATTTATCATGTCAAATTTAATTGTTTTGGCTCCCTCACCTTTATTTGTCTTAATTGTGCACTTTTGCAACCTTTTGAATTAAAGTAAAGCTTTATTGGTGAATTAAAGACAAACTTTAATGGTGAAGTAAAGGCAAAAAGAGGAGTTGAATTCAACATTTTTTAGGTGGGTAGGCTGCGGTTATTTTGTGGGTGGAAAGTTGATGTCAAGTGTTAATTAAAAGATTTCCAGCAGCAATCGCACCCTAAGTGTGAAACATTTTGCAACCTTCAATCGGGGCAGCTCAAGAATCACTAGGGAGGAATGGAGAGCTTTTAGTTTCTCATTTATTTCTCCTTTAGTTCTCATTTCTTCTCATTTACTTCCTATTTATTCTTATTTATTTTTGGATGTCTCTTGGTGAGACAAGGGGAGAAGAAAGGCTTAGTTATATATATATATATATATATATATATATATATATATATATATATATATTGCCTTCTTCCCCTCCTTAGTAGATAGAATTTTACTTCCATTTTCTCCTCTCAAATAGCTAAACATAGATAAACACTTTGAAATAGTTTTGTCTTGGATTAATTTATGTTTGAAGACTCTAGTTCGTGAATTTATTCGGAAGTATTTTGTTATTACAAGTTCTTCTTCTTCCTGTCTCTTTACTTTTATTTTTATTTCATTGATTATTCTTAACATGTTTATTCTAGTTCCTTTAATTATGTGTGAGTAGTTTTCTAATTCTAGGATTAGGTGTAGCCCGTAATGGATTTATGAATAAAGTTTCTATCTTTCCATTTATTTGAATGTCACCCGTTGTGATTCGATTTTAGCTTTGTTAATAATTGTATAAAATTGTACTAGCAAGGGACCGAAAGGTGAAACTACTACGTTTATGCAATAATCTTAGTTACTAAAGTGAAGGACTAAAAGGAGAAGCGTAGGTAACAGAACTCTAATAAATTTAACAAATAAACTACAAAACAAATACAATGATGAATACAAGATAGGAAACATAGTTTTTACCGAGCGCACACCCTCCAGGAGCCGGTATTCATCTGACAAAGCTTCCTCGATAGGAAGGTCCGACCATCACATAAACGTTTCCAGCATCGTGTTGACTAGGGCCACCCCTAGGAACATAGACGCTCCATCATCATGTTTACTTGGTCCACCCCTAGGAATATAGACTTTTCATCATCATGTTTACTAGGCCCACCTGGTGTTTCTCATTGTATCTTAATTTGCATTTGCTCATTCTTTACTATAGGTTCTATACTTAGTGGCTAAATGGGCTGCGTACCAACTAGCGTGACAACTGTGTATAGAACTTTGCCTTTATAATAGTTTCTCTAGACTTCACAGATTTCGGCAAGTCCTCTCCAGAAGACTTCAGCAAAAGCTTCACCAGCAGACCTTGTCTACATTCGAAACACCAGTATGACGTGTTATAGAATGTCCAGCTCAACAAATATCTTAAGGATTATTAATTCAGATATTCTCAATATCAGTTTGAATTAATCTATCAATTGATTGACTCATGAATTCAAGGAATACGCCTTCCCAGCTTTTCCAAAGAATGAAGACTTACGCTTCCTGAACATGGCAGAGTAGGTATACAGTCTAACACAAACAGACTGTACCAACTACTGCAGGTATGCAACTCTGTTTGTCTCTCACCTGCTAATTTCAGTACCTACTTTTCTCCATACCTCGATGAGTCCTAGTTGAAGATGACATCAACAAAGCAACTCCTTACATTTAATGCATTCAACCTAATAGAGTTATTACTCACTTCGTCTTCTCCAACGGTCTCATGAATGCTCCAATATAAATACTGTCATTGAAGACTGAAGAATTAAGAATGCTCTCAATTTATTCAACAACATTAAGTCATCTTACTCAATGTATTCAAGAGATCATAAACTGATCAATGAAGTCCTCAACAACAACAGCAAAGATCTGCACATTAATTGCTACTAATTTACATCTTTGTGTTGTATCCATTTACTATTCTTATGCACTGTGAATATTCTGTTTTCCCAAATATTCACTTCCACCCCTAAACACAAGTCAAATATTTTGTACACGGTCCATTAGAGATTTTTGTAATAGAACTAATGGAAAACATTGTGCACTTTCAAATCCAAGATTGATTGCTTTGGTGGTGGACTTAGTACTTTTTATAGTACGAACCATCTCAAAATTCATGTGTTCAATGTTTTCTTATACTTTCTATTTTATATTGTTATCTGCTATTTAACTTATTCTTTTGAGCATCAAACTTCAGTGAAAAACCAAGTCTACTGGTAGTGCTTCACCAGCAGACTTAATATGTATTCCTTACAAGTCTTCCGTTACTTCCACCTTTTCAATATGTTGTTAGTACTTGTCTTAGGAACTCTCATAAAAAGATTTTAAAGTGTAACTAGGTTATTCAACCCCCCCCCTTCTAGCCAAGTATTGTGCCCTTTGGCACTAACACCACCCCTAGGAACATAGACACTCCAACATCGTGTTTACTAGGTCCACTCCTACGAACATAGACATTCCAACATCATGTTTACTAGGTCCACTCCTAGGAATATAAATGTTCCCAGTATCGTGTTTACTAGGTCCATGTTGAGTGATTTTCAATTTATCACTAAATCCTACCGCAAACGCACGACTATTCATGTAATATTTAGGATGTCGATCCCACAGGGACTTTGAATCATGTACCGAAAAACTCACAATTAAAATAATCTAGACTGATCAATTTCAAGATTTTTGTTGTAATAAGTAAATTGAACTAACACGACTAAATTAAACACAAAATTGGATTTTCAATTAAAAACAATAATTAAAACGCTTCTATGATTTCGGTTCACCACAACAATGAATTTATATGTTCCATAATAATCTTTCGGTTCACAATGAATATCATGTTTGGAAGGCGAATTGCATAAAAATAGCTAATTATATTCTTTCGAACTACTCTCAACCGTGCCTAGATTAATTCAAATCCGATGTCTCGCTCAATGAATTATACTAAACACACTATGTCCTACAATTCTATAAGCCTCTAGAAACTTAATCAACTGTCGTTCTCATAAATTTCTAGTTTGATATTAGAGTTCTGTTACCTACGCTTCTCCTTTTAGTCATTCACTTTAGTAACTAAGATTATTGCATAAACGTAGTAATTTCACATTTCGGTCCCTCGCTAGTACAATTTTATACAATTATTAACAAATCTAAAATCGAATCACAACGGGTGACATTCAAATAAATGGAAAGATAGAAACTTTATTTATAAATTCATTACGGGCTACACCTAATCCTAGAATTAGAAAACTACTCGCACATAATTAAAGGAACTAGAATAAACATGTTAAGAATAATCAAGGAAATAAAAATAAAAGTAAAGAGAAAGGAAGAAGAAGAATTTGTAATAACAAAATACTTCCGAATAAATTCACGAACTAGAGTCTTCAAACATAAATTAATCCAAGACAAAACTATTTCAAAGTGTTTATCTATGTCTAGCTATTTGAGAGGAGAAATGGATGTAAAATTCTATCTACTAAGGAGGGGAAGAAGGCAATATATATATATATATATATATATATATATATATATATATATATATATATATAACTAAGCTTTTCTTCTCCCCTTGTCTCACCAAGAGACATCCAAAAATAAATAAGAATAAATAGGAAGTAAATGAGAAGAAATGAGAACTAAAGGAGAGATAAATGAGAAACTAAAAGCTCTCCATTCCTCCCTTTAGTTACCATTTAGTCTAGATGCATAAAAAGGTCCAAACTTGGAAAATACTGGAAGTGATTCTTGAGTTGCCCTGATTGAAGGTTGCAAAATGTTTCGCACCTAGGGTGCGATTGCTGCTGGAAATCTTTTAATTAACACTTGACATCAACTTTCCACCCACAAAAATAACCGCAGTCTACCCACGAAAAATGTTGGAATTCAACTCCTCTTTTTGCCTTTACTTCACCATTAAAGTTTGTCTTTAATTCACCAATAAAGCTTTACTTTAATTCAAAAGGTTGCAAAAGTGCACAATTAAGACAAATAAAGGTAAGGGAGCCAAAACAATTAAATTTGACATGATAAATGCAATATTGACTAGAAAAATAAGCCCAAAGTATCCAAAAATATAGACAATAGGCACATTTATCACTCCACCAGACTTGAGCTTTGATCATCCCGAGCAAACGAATAAATTCAAATTAAGAATAGTCCGGGACGGAGAAAAATAAGAAGATACTAGCTTAAGAAAACAAATGCGCAACATCATGGAATTTAACTCAAAATCATCAACAATCCGGAAAACATGGTCTTTAGATTCCCAAGCCAATAAAATCTCAAGTGCTCAAACTAAATCACCAATCATTCACTTATTAGTCACTCAATCAAGGAGAGGCTTGGGGCACAACTAGCTCAAATTATGCCACCACATAAATGTTAAAGATGAAATTCTCGAATCAAGGGGCCCTCTCCATTCATGCTATTCAATTCAATTGGCATGGCATAGGCAAAACAAGTAAAAAGATCATTAGGACTTTATCTTATGCTTATAATGTTAGGCCAAGGTGGGGACTACAAATGAAGGAATGGATATACAAACCAAGAGAGTATAAAAGAATCATGTAAAATGCAATATATGCTCACTCGATTTTTTTTAACAAAACCACTCACCAATTTCAACAATCCCCAAAATTGATTTCTTGAATAATCGAGTTGAAGAAATTACTCGCCATCACTTAACAATTAACCTCCTTATTTCCCTTTGAGAGCACATACAAACTTTTTTTTCTTTTTTTTCTTCGTTAGCGCTCTTTTCTTCTATCTTTTTATTTTTCATTGCTTCAATTTTTTTTCAAGGCACGCTAACTTCTCTTTTTTTCTCCTTTTCATTTTTTTTTTGTAATCAACATATTTTTTCAGTACCCCTTCCTTCATTTTCGCTCCCACCACAATAGCCAAAAATGTAACACATGAAAGCACAAACCCAACAAAAGTAAACAATATACACATTAGTATTCATTTTAAGCTCTTTTGAAGGGTAAGATAAAGTGTTTAGGCTAAATGGGTGAGTAAATGCGAGTAAATGAAACGAACGTCGAATGGGGTCATTTGTGTGCTTAGCACACACCATTCTTTTCACAGGCTCAAAGGGGACACTAGGGACAACATTTTTCAAAAAGGTTAGGCAAGAAAAAACTCAATGAGAGAGTATATCCTCCACCTCCATTTCCGCAAAGGCTCCAAAAGGCAAAGGATGACAATCAATTTCTCAAGTTCCTTGAAGTTTTCAAAAAGCTTCACATAAACATTCCTTTTGCCGATGATTTGGAGCAAATGCCTTCTTATGCCCGATTTGTGAAAGATATCCTCTCCAAGAAAAGAAGACTTGAGGATTATGAGACTATACCTTTGACGGAAGAATGTAGTGCCGTGTTGCAACAAAAGCCCCCTCCAAAACTAAAGGATCTGGGTAGCTTTGTGATTCCTTGCACTATTGGAGAAAAATTTTTGGGCAAGGCGTTATGTGATTTGGGGGCAAGCATTAATCTCATGTCATCATCGGTTTATAGAAAACTTGGTTTGGGTGAAGCTACACCTACTTCCGTCACTCTACAATTGGCGGATAGGTCGCTAGCATACCCTAAGGGAGTGGTTGAGAATGTGCTTGTGAAGGTTGAAAAACAAATTCTTCTAGCAGATTTCTTGGTGCTTGACATGGAAGAGGATAGTGAGATTCCAATCATTCTTGGAAGACCTTTCTTGGCTACCGGTAGAACTTTAATTGATGTGGCGAAGGGAGAGCTTACAATGAGGGTACATGATCAAAAAATCACATTTAATGTCTTCAAGCCCATCAAGTAATTGGATAAATTAGAAGATTGTGCAAGAGTGGAAGTGGTTCAAAGATTGAAGGGAGAAGGATCTCATGATAATATTCCTAAGAGTCGGGTTGAGCAAGTTTGTGAGAAGGTGGTGATTGAACCGAAAAAAATGAAAAAGTGTGATGATGAGAAGGGGAGGTATATCATTCTTCCAAGAAGAAATAAAGTCAAAAAGTCGTCATTGGATGTGGCACAACTACCATCTAATGTGGTTAAGTGGAAAAAAGTCAAAGTGGAGGCACCAATGATGGAAGCAAGGTTGAAAATCGTGTCAAGAAAGCTTCTCCAAATGGTAGCGCTCAAGTGAAGGTTCGAGTGCTTCTCCAAGATCCTCCATAGGTCGATGCGGGAGAAGAAGTCAAGCTAAAGACTTTAAATTAGAACTATTCATATCGGTTTTCTCTTCCCTCTTTTTTTATTTATTTGTTTTTATAGCTTTTGTATTTATATGCATGTGTCGCTTTTCGAAGCCCTCCCGAGTTTGTGGGTTTATAAGGAGGTGTATATAGTGTCCCCTCGCAAAAATATTTTTCTTTTTGTTTACTTTTCATGGGGTTGTAGTGATTGTTGTCTTGCCTTGGTATGCTCATGAACATTGAGGGCAATGTTCGGTTCTAAGTTTGGGGTGGGGTTAAAATTATCTTTGCCCTCGATTTTTGAGAAATTTTTGAAAATTTTTAGAAAATTTCAAGCTAGTTTGGACCCCATTAATTATGCTTTGATCATTCATCTCATCACTTTGGTGCTCATTGAGCTGTATGTGCGTTATTTTCTTGGATTTGGCCTTGAGATTATTATATGCATACTTGAGGATATTTTGTGATTTTTGAGATAGCCTTTCCCTCATTTATGTTAAATAGCGCCCATGTGTGGATCTCTTGATAAATGTTTAAGCTAAGCTCTAGCTTTGTTTGTGCATGTGTTATGAGTATCTTGTTGTGAGTTTTGATACCGTTAGATGATCTTGAAATTGATGAATAGCTTGGCTTGTGAGTATGACAATAGCATGATATAGGCCATGTTTGACTCGTTTGTGCCATATCGACCTACCCTTGTTCACATTAAATCCCTAGAGTCCCATTTGAGCCTTAATAAAAGAATGGTGTGTGCAAAAGCACACAATGACCCCCATTCGCCTTTATTTCTATCGCCCACATTAACTTATCCCATGAGCCTATACACTTTATCCAACCCTTTGAGAGAGCACTTTGTGAAATGAATTTCTAAATTTATGTCTTGGAGGGAATGTGAGCTTCATGGAAGTGTTGTTCTTCATGTATTTGGTGTGGTGTGTTTTTAATCTTGGTTGATGAGTTGGGGGTTGTTTATCTTGTAAAAAGGGACCCTTGTGTATAAAAAAAAGAATCAAAAGTGAAGGGCAACCCAAAATTGTGATCCATTTGTGCTTTAAAGTCATTCAAAAAGGGAAATTGTGGGATGAAAAATCATTTGTGGTAGTTTGATGTACTCTCAACCCCAAGTTCTTGATATAAAAAAAAAAAAAAAAAGAAGCTAAGTTTGGGGGTTTTTAAGAAGAATGGTGAGTTATGATGAAGTATGTTGTTTCATGAAGTTAGACTTGAGTATGATTTTGAAGGCTTCACTTGTGCTCTCTTGTCTTGATTTCCTTCCCTTCATTTGTAGCTCAACCTTTGCCTAAAGTTACAAGCTTTGTAAAAGTCCTATTGATATTGCCATGCCATGAGTTTTTGCCTTGTGAAGTATATATCTCTTACGGTTTTATGGCTTATGCTTGGTATTTCATTGAACGTTCAATCCTAGCTAGAGCAATGCTAGTTAGTCATGGGCTTGTATTTCATGTTTTTGAGTAAGTGTTTGAGGAAAGTTTGCTAGCATTGAAATCACATCATACCTTGGTTATGCATTTTTATAATCTTGAGTTTGATTTCTTTCATGGTAATGCATGTGGGATCTTGATTGAGTGCCTTCTTCATTCCATCTTTGTCTCGAGCTTCTCCATAATCCATATTTCTCTTTGCTCGGGACGATCAAAGCTTAAGTTTGGGGGTGTTGATAAGCTTGTAATTTTCCCATTATTTTCATTAATTTTCTGGAATTTTATTGGTTATTTTGAGCTTTGGTTGATAATTAATTGCATTTGAGAGCCTATTTTTATGTATTTTATGCTTCATGTAGGTATCTCAGAGATATTCGAGTTTTTATGGCTCGATATATGCAAATCGAGGACATTCCGGACTTCAATGTTAAGTTTGGACACTTGCCGTTAAGCTTCATTAAGGATTTCAAAGCACAGAAGGCAACAGCAGCTAACAGAAGCTAACAGAGGACTTATTCGCGAAGTCTGGGTGCAGACGGACCTTCGGCGCTCAATCCAGAAGAAGAGGGGCATCGGAGAAATTTCTGGAAGTTGGAGGGCAGCACTGAACAGCCGGCCATTCTTTCATTAATGCGTTGTCCCATTATCCCACGGCCACGTCAACCCCGTCCCTTAGTGCGCAACCCGCGTGTCTCTCAGCTGGATCCGGGTCACCCGCGTTCTGCCCTACCCCATCCAACCCATCAGCCCTTTGTCCGGCCCACTTTCCCCTCTCATCTTCGCCCATTTTCCCATGGTTGAACCCGCGGTCCCTTCCCCTTTCCGACCCTGACCCTAGCGTAGCCCATTCCCCTTTTCTTACCCCCTTTTTACCCCCAAACTTCTTTCAATCTTCCTAATTTGCCCCTTGTGCCCTAGCAGACTTGGATAGTTACTGTGAGCTTCAAATTTCGGCAGAGAGGGGGGCTGGGGAACAGAGACTAAGGCTGAAAACAAAAACAAAGGGAAGGAATTGAAGAAGGGACTGGAAGGTGAACTAAGGAGTGAACAGCCGCATTTCTTCATTCCATTCTTTACTTCTCTCCATTATTCCTCAATTATTGTTCAAGCCAAGGAACTCCAATCATCTTCTTCATTATAAAGTATTGCACACTTTAATTTATATTTTTTGATATACCCGGCCCAAGCCGGGTCACGAGCAAGGCACGAGCTAGCATCACGTGCCAGCCACGAGCACAATGCATATGGGGCCCACAGCCTAGCGAGAGAAATGGTGGAAGCAACGAGTACCGAGCAACATAGCCTCCATCCAAACCTGGTCGGGCAAAGGCCTTACTGTCAGGCCAAGGGAACCATGCAGACCGACATACATACTTGGCAGAAACCCGACTCATTTTATCCAAACTGGCCGAGCATTGGCCACTGCTACGACTGGGGCCGGCTTAGGTGGACCGGCCAAGTTCGAGAAGTAAGCGCATATTATGCGCTCGAGGCGAGCCTTGCTCGCCCAGGCATATATCATGAGGAAGCTTGCCGATTGGCTTTGCTCTCCCAAAGACAAGTCAGAAAGGTTTAGTAATTAAGCGAGATACTTGCCTTATGCGCTCACATCTGTGACACGCCGGCCTTTACTTTTCACGCCTAAAATCAAGGGATTCTCTCCTTGATTGATTCGGCGATTTTGAGCGAATCCTATCACGGATTCAAAACACCACCGGAGCCTATAAATACCTCCCATAATCATTAACAAGGTACGAGAAACTTTCTTGAGCCTCTTTACTCTGTCAATTTATCTTTTGACAATCACACTCGAGACTTACTCTCACGCCCGGTTTGCGAGGCCTCCCTTGCATTTCCACTCGGGTTTGTTTGTGATCTTAACGGGCTCAGGAGGGCGATCAAAGCCAAGATATCCTACCCATCTCAAGGCGGCGGCCCAAGCGTGTTTTTGCCACATCGCTTTGGTTCGTTGCTTAGAAGCTTGAAGTTCTAACGCTTCTCTCCAAATTTTTCCGGTAAAAGCTCCTAATTTCTCTTTATTGCAATGGCTGGAAAGGGTAGCAAGCACCATGCCACCGTTAGCAATCAACAATTTAGCGGCCACCAGGGTTGTGAACAACCCTCACGAGGGGCAGCGGGGTGCAAACTCAAAATCAAAGGTGGCTGCTGGACATGCCACCCATGGCAACAGGTACCATATGTGGAGGGGCAAATCTCCCAACATGCGGTCAGCTTACAGTGCCAAGCCAGCGATGCCAGGCTGGTCATAAGCTGAAGCGTGATGCCCATTCTCAAGATCTCAGGGTGCAACTCAACCGCCAGCGGGAGAACAGTCAGGGCAGCCACGCGAATCTGTCCGGACAAAACCCCGACCAACAAGCTGCTGCTCTGCAAGTTCAAGCAGAATATTACATGATGAGATGTATGTGCTCTACCGGCGCTGCTCGCCTTGGGCCATGCCCCGGTGCGATTGCCGAGACATGGTGGTGCCAGCTCTGGCGCTTAGGCACCTTTTGTTGGCGATGGCCATGCCTCCCAACAGCTGCCGTGCAAGCGAGCGTATGCCCTCCGTCGTTCACATACCGAACGAAAGGGTGGAGGCAGAAAAATTCGCGCGAGATGACCCGGGCCGAAAGATACTCGGCCGTCGAAATCACTCACAGGCGCATCATCGAAGCCAGGAGCACCGTGCTCGAGAGAAACGCCGCCGTAGGGCCGTGAGTGCGTAAAGCTTGGCTCACCGAGCCACGGCTGACCCAATCTGAAGCTCGCGTCACGGGAGGTCGGATCCTCGTGCGAGCCCGCATGTGCATGGCGATCACTCAGACCCCGACTCTTCAAGACTAACGGTGGACCAGAGCTTGGTCCGAAAAATGGAGAGCCATGAAAAGGACATGGCAAGCGATAGCTAATCTAAGCCGGTAGCCAAGCCGTATGGAGCTACTGGCCACCTGGAGGGCAGCCCATTTACTCCGAGAATTGAAAATGCGCCACCAGCCTTGGTCATCTTCCCCTCGACAAATATTTCGGGAAGGCGGGCAAGCGGTGGCTTCGATCATTCGAGCACAAATCCGAATAGTCCGCAGAGATGTGGAAGCCTCGAAATGAGGGCATTCGAGAGGAGCTCTCCAGTGGAAAGGCGCAGCTTGGTTAGGCGAGTTCCTGGGGGATCCATTGGGAGGCTGGGCGGTGCTCAGAAAGTTCTTAGAGGTACGAGGCCCGACACAGAAGCTAGCCGACATGCTAAGATCAAGCGAGGGAGATAAACGAATCTACCCGATTGCAGAAGAGGTTTGAAGAGATGCTCGAACAAGTGGCCGCGACGATGACCACGAGATTACCTTTTTGCTACCTCGACAACATGAGGCGAGGGGCCAGAAGACAATGCTAGCGATGAACCGGGAGCTTCAGGCGGGCTGCTTAGCAAACTCACATCTCTTTTTGCTCGACCAAGAGTGTCAAAGCCGATAAAGCCAAGAATAAAAACAAGGCTCGAAGCGCTGTACGCCGACGGAAACCGGAGAAACGACTCCAAAACTCGAGGGGCAGAGATTCGAGCTCGGTCGCCCCATTAAACACTGCAGGGAGAGAATCATGCTCCGGGTAGGAGATGCTCACGCATCCCTTATCCTCTCGATCTGAGCTCGCTTCATACCACAGGACAACACTGAAATCTTGTCGTACCACCAGTCTTCGTCACACCACTTAGGATTGTAATGTGTTGAAGAGGGAAATTCAATGATCAATCGGGCAAGAAGCTAGATCGTTTCAAAGGGATGTGCGCAGAACCACGCCATAATGATCGGAAGGCCCCAAGAGGAAGAGGTGGCTAGGCCCTCATATTCGAGGGTGATAAACATGATTCAAGAGGAGCTCCCGTCCCAACACACGGCTCGGGAAGCACATATATTCCTTGTCAGAAGTGTCAACACTCCGTAATCTGGCGGGCGGGGAGCGAGCATCTGTTTTCCAGCTGATGGTAGAAAGCACTCCATTGGCATCAGAGCGGCCCACGGTTATTTCTGCCTAGTCAACAAGCGCAGAGTTCCGCAGTATTGCTGAACCTTTGGAGCATGCGGGGACATTATGTACTATTCTGTGAGAGTTGGAGCTCAAGACAACATGCTCAAACCTTATGCAGGAAAGCTTGAGGATTCACAATCACCAAGTAGGCGTCAAGGTATTATCGACCTAGAGGTGTTCATGGGTGATGGAGCCCAAACTCGAATTGAGATGATCACATTCTTGGTGATCGACTGAAATCGGCATACAAGCTGCATTTTAGGTGCTCGGCGATGGCCAAGTTCAAATGGTTACCTCCGTTCCCACTGAAAGCTAAGTTCTACAACGAGAGTGGAGTGGGGATCCTCAACAGCAAGCCAGGACAATGTGGAATAATATCAGGGAATCCCAACGGAAGAAGCGAGAAAATGATTGTGGACATTATGACCGGAGGCTAATGGCATCAAAAGCGATTGTGGACCTTCGATCGACTGTGGCGACTCAACGATCTGCTTGCCACCTCTGATCCCATCAATAACATCGAGCTCGGGTGAGGAAACTGCTGGCGGATTGATCCCATGGAGATAGAGATTCCCGGCGACCCAGACTCCGAACCCTCCGGGCGCAAGGCTAAGCGCCCGGAATCACAAGACATTGAGGAT
>JABEVN020003665.1:0-17345 GCA_013146195.2 Codonopsis lanceolata | reverse complement strand
TGCTTGACCTTGTCTCATGGGCGTAACTCCTCGCTCGATGTACTTCGTAGTCATCAATCCAGCCTGGCCGCTGGCTCGACGTCCATAATGACCGGTCTATCATGGCGTGGGGTTTCCATGCTCGATCATTACCGAAGGATTTAGCAAAGCCGCATTTTCTCGCCGATTTCGATAAGTAATCCGCCGCATGTTATCTCGCCGCTTGGCCAATCCCGATCATTTCCCAATACTTGAAATTTTTCAAGATTGCCTTGACTAGCTCGCAAGACTTAATCCAGTAGGGTGGGATGTACCATATATTCCCCCTCGACTTGTCTACTACTCAACCTGCGGAATCCGAGTATACCGTGATGCCTCTACACCTATATCCGCTGGTGAGCTCGAGCCCAAGAATCATTGCCTTTCATATTCAGAACATTGTCGAGGTGAAATTTGAACCGAGAGCTAGCTCAAACTCGTGACTTCACCTGAGCTACGAGAAGGATGCCGCCCGGCCCCGACTTTGCTCTCCGGCCTCCATCCACATAAAGATCCCACAAAAGAGGCTGGTCGTGGTCAGGCAATTGTTTTTGCCTCTGCTTGGTCTCGTGGATCCTCGTGTGAAGCTTGTTTCGACCAAGAAATCGCCAATGCTTGTGCTTTGATTGCTCGCTCAAGTGTAGTCTATATGGAACTCGTGAGTTCGAACGACGCTTGAGCAATCGCCGATGTATCGTTTATGTAGGACTTCAAGGTAGCGGTGCGCTCTGTATACTATGATTATATGTGCGTAAAATAAGCCCTTAATTTTCGGGCAGCTATGACAAGCTAGTAGGCTAATTTTTCAACATTAAAATAACGACCTCAACAGACCGAGGCCTTAGATACATAGTACACATGTTTTGATATCTAATTCCTCCCTAATCTAAAACATCTGGCCACCACGCCCGGTCCGCGTCGCTAGATACACAAATAAAGGCTCACCGGCACTGGCCGCCGAGAGAGGTGGTTTGCCAAGATATTCCCCGAGCCGCCTCGAGGGCCTTAGCACACCTGTATTCCACTCAAAACCCTTTGCTGGCAGAAAAGGGAGGCATTTTTCACCGATCGAGATGAAGCGCCTAAGGCAATGACTCGGCTGCTTAATCATGGATGTGCTTGATGCGCAAGGCTGCTCCATGTCGAAAGGTGGCTTGTATTTTCTCCAAGTTAGCCTCTATGCCGCTACTGGTTGACCATGAATCCTTAAACTTCCCCGCTCTGACCTCGGCTAGCGCATTTACTCCTGTTCACTTCATGTTGTGCTTCACAAGCAGTTGGCAAATGTCTCGGCTAAGTCAAGAGTATGGTCGCTGCCCTTTGTCTTGATGACCATGTCATCTATGTAAGCCTCCATATTTCTCGCCGATTTCAGAGCCAAAAACCTTGTTGACCATGCGCCGTAAGTTGGCTCCTCAGATTTTTCACCCAAGGGCATCATTTTGTAGCAATAGAGGCCACGCCTCTAAGGCGTTTTCGCCTTTGTCCTCGCTGCTCATCTTGACTCGTGGTAACCCGAGTACGCGCCCAGAAACCGAGCATCTCGAACCGGCTATAGAGTCGATAAGCACATCGATGCGGGCAAGGATACGCCTTTCTGCAAGCTTTGTTTAGGGCCGAAGTCCACGCACATTCGCCATTTATCATTTGCCTTTTGACCATCACCACATTAGCTAGCTGTGTCGGTAATCAATCTCCTCGATGATGTCCGCTTAGGAGTTTCGACCTCCGCCTTGATCGCCACATTCTTCTCAAAGTAGTACGCTTGGTCGCCGCTGACGGGCCTAAGGTAGGATCAAGATTGAGGTCGCGGGCGGGCAATGCTTTCACCGATGCCCCTCATGTCCTCAAATGTCCACGCGAACACATCCAGTCGCTTTTTTAACAAGCTCAATCAATCCCGCCTGAAGCTCGGAGGTATGGCCTTCCCGATTTTGATTTTTTGCTCTGGTATGCGGATTGATAATGACCTCTTCCAGCCGCTTCTTGGTTGAATATCGTGCTCGCCCCGGATTTGCAAGGTGTCCTACCAATGTCTCCGTGACTTGGGGCGCTTCTCCCTGCCTAGTAGGGCCTGGGCCTGAGCTTGTTCTAAGCTTCTATCGAACTTGCTGTCTCAGGAGGCTCTATATCCATAGGATCGGCCGCTCATGAGTTTTCCCGAGCTCAATGTTATTGATGGAGGTAGATGCCGGGGGTGTTCGGAAGTTACCGCAGCCTGATCGAAGGTCCACGACGGTTTTGGGACGTGATCGTGATTCCGTCTGATCGGGAATGTCCACAATCGCCTCGTTTCTTCCTCTAAGTTTCCGGACATACTCCCACATTGCTCTGGGCTCATATTGAGGATCCCCACTCCATTTTCAAGTAAACTTGGCCTCGTGGGGAATGGATGACTATCCGAACTTGGCTATCATTACCGGAGCACCTAAAATGCAATTGATGTCGATTTTAGGTCGATCACTAAGAATGTGATCATCTCAACTGCTGTTTGGGCCCCATCACCCATGAACACCTGAACTGGATCGTGTTTTTAACGCCACCGGTGATTGGTGAACCCTTCAAGCTTTCCCAACACGGCTTGAGCATTGGTCCGGAAACTCCAAACCTCAAGCGTAATACATGATGTCCCCCATGCATGCCTCAGATCCAAAGAAACCATGTGAACTCGCCATTATTGACTAGGCAAGAAATAACCAGCCGTTGTCGATCCATGCCATGGAGTGCTCGCTAGCTCAGTCATGAAAAACATATGCTCGCTTCTCTCCCGCCTACCAGACAGATCTGGAGAGTTGACCGCCTAGACAAGGAATATATATGCTTCCCGAGCTGATGAGTGTTGGACGGGAGCTCTTCCCCGAATCATGTTTATTACCCCCCCCGACCGAGGCCCGCCACCTCTTCCTGGGGTCTCCCTTGTTCATTATTAGCATTGTTTCCTCGCACCCTGATCCTTTTGAAGCGATCCACCTTGCCCGTGTTGATCAACTTCAGATTCTCTTTGCTTCAATACTACGCATTCTTCCGTAGTATGCCCTGCATCGTGATGATAATCGCAAGACTTGTTGGGATCCCTTGTATGGGCGAGCTCTGGGTCAAGAGGATAGGAACCTGCAGAGCGCCTCCGACTTGGAGCATGATATCCTCCCGCTTGTGTTTAGCGGGTAAACCGAGCTTCTCTCGAATACTTTCGCCTCGGGAGTGGATGATTTCTCCTGTTTTGCTCGAACGGCAGCCTTTCCTGCCTGGTCACCGGCGAGGCCGAGCCGCCCGAGCCTTGTCTTTGTTTTGGCTTTGTCCTCTTGACGCTCTCCGAGAAAAAGAGATGAGAGCTTGCAAGGCCTCCGCTTTGAAGCCCCCGGTTCATCGCTAACATAGTCTTCGTGGCCCCGCCTCATGTTGTTGAGATAACAAAAGGTGATTTCCGGTCACTGGTCGCGGCCACTGCTCGAGCATCTCGAACCTTTCGTGTAACTACCTTGTAGGATTCATTGTCTCCCCTGGCTTGATCTTAGCAAGGTCAAAGCGGTTCTCGAGGTGGGCCCGCATTGCCAAATTCCTCCAAGAATTTCTTCCTGAGCACCGCCCAACTCCCAATGGATCCCCGGGAACTCTCTCGCCTAACCGGTGCTTGCGCTTTCCCCGGAGGGCTCCTCGAACGCCCGCATTTTCAAGGCTTCGATATCTCAGAATCATCCGAATTTGTGCTTCGAATGATCGGCCAATCGCTTCGCCTTTCCCAAAATATTTGTCGAACCGTGGGAAGATGACCCACCCAGATTCTCATTCTCACTGAGTGAAAGGGCCGCCTCCACGGTTTAGTGGCACCATAACCTGGCTTGGCCACGGCTAGGCTTGCCATTTGTTTTGCCATGTCCCTTTCATGGCCCCGTCATCTTCTGACGCCCGCCTCCACATCCTCTGTCAATCTTGAAGAATGGGGTCGGGTCCGAGTGGTCACCACGCATATCGGGCGTATGGGCGCGCATGAAGACCCGACCTCCCGTGTGACGCCAAGCTTTGTATTTTGGCCATTTAGCCGCGCTTACGCCTTTACGCACTTTCGGCCCTACGGCGCCATGACTCTCCTGCATAGTGCTCATGGTGATGATGGCGCCGGTGGGAATGATGTTGGCAGGCGTTGTCAGATGCTTTCTTTCACAGGTGTCGTCACCGCTTTTATCGCCTCCACCGCTTTCGCAGGCATGTGGATCGATAGAGGCATGCGTCTGGCGCCGGCTGACGAGGCGGCCATCTCCAAAGCTTGATTGCTTAAGCGCAGTATCGCCATATCGGCGGACCGCACCGGCATGGCCCAAGGCGATGATTGTCGATTGAGAGCATACATTTTACTATAATACTGCTTGAACTTGCGCAGAAATTGTTGATCGTGGTTCCGCCTGTTGATCCGATTCATGTGGCTACCCCGATCGTTCTCCTACCGGGCGATTGAGCCGCATCCCGAGATCTTGTGAGCGAGCATCACGCCTCTCATTAATGACCAGCCTAGCATCGCTGGCTTGCCCGGCCTGGCGGCATGTTGGGAGATTTGCCCTCCACAAGTGGCACCTCATTGCTCTGGATTGCGTGCCCAATGCCCACTTTTTTGGTTTCGGGTTTGCAGCCATGGGCTCTCGGTGGAGGTTGTTTCCAACTTGGTGGTCGCCACTGTTGATTGCTAACGGTGGCATGGTGTTTGCTACCCTTTCCACCATTGCAATAGGGAAAAGTTGAAAGTTTTTACCTGGAAAAATGTAGAGGAAGTGATGAAACTTGTTTCCGATCGAACCAAACCGATGTGGCAAAATGCTTGGGTCCTTTAGATGGTAGGATATCGGGCTTGTAATCGTCCTCCTTGAGCCTGTTAAGATCACAAGAACAACTGAGTTGAAGTGCAAGGCAAGGCCTCGCGAAACCCCTCCGGCGTGAGAGTAAGTATCGAGTGATTGTCAAAAGATGAATTGACAGAGTAACGAGGCTCAAGAAAGTGTGTGTAGCTTGTTAATGATTATGGAGAGGTATTTATAGGCCCTCAAGGTGATTGAATCCGTCTAGGATTCAGTTTTCATAACTGCCGAGATAATCAAGGAGGAAATCCCTTGATTCTAGGCGAAACAGGCGGTTGACCGCGTAGTTATAGGAGTTGATAAGGCAAGTATTCCGCCTAAGCATGGAAACCTATGACTTGCCTTGGAAAACAAGCTACCAGCGTCTCATGCTTGATGTGTGCTCGGGCGAGCAAGGCTCTGTCCGGCTATTCTGTTTGTATTGATCCCTGAACTTATTGATCTGAAGATCGGCCCCTGGTCGGGCAGGCAAGGCCGATGCTCGACCAGGCAAAGTAAGTCCGATTCCTTTGCTAGGCATATATGATTCCCAGTCCTGGTCTTGGGTCGGACAGGCAAGGCCTTTGCCCGCCCAGGTTTGAGTGAGGGTTATGCTGCTCGGTGCTCGCTGGCTCTCTCATCTTGCTCGGCCGGGTCGCTCATCTTGCTCTTGGGCCCAGGTACTGTGTGCGGCACGTGATACTAACTCGTGCCTTGCTCGTGACCCGGTTTGGGCCGGGTATATCAGGATTGTAGTTTGATTTTTATAACACAATTTATTATTTTCCAAAGAGAGTCATAAATTCCAGAAACGACATAAGCAAAGTCTCCAACAACAATGTGCTTATCTAAGAAAGTAAGTTTGAATTGTTTTCAATTCCAACACCGATAAAAGTGAATGAATTCATGTTTGATATTAAAAAAGAGATTTAATAATAACCAATAAAAAAGATAAATATGTAGGATAAGTTGCAATATAATGACTAAAAGCTTATATTATAAATGACCGAAAAAAATATATTGAAAAACCTAAACACACAACAACATAATTTATAAGTATAAAAAACTGTAAAAATTAAAACACAATAAGAATTCAATAATTAAAAATAAAAAAAAAATTAAAAAACTGATAAATCACTTTAAAAAACCATTACCACCACATGCGTTAACCACGTATAACACACGTGAAACTTACCAGTAAAATACAAAATATTAGTCATACAAAAAATATCTCTATCATCGTTTTACACACCTTGTTCAACAGCTTCCTCAAAAAACAATCACTCACTCTACTCTATTCTACTCTACTCTACTCTACTCTCTACTCTCTCTCTCTCTCTCTCTCTCTCTAGTAATTAACGTCCAGAATATGGACCAAATAAAGCATAATTCCGTACAAGTAAAGGGGGCTATAAAGCTTCACGTAGCTGAGATCGGAACTGGTTCCTCCGTTGTGGTCTTCCTTCACGGCTTCCCGGAGATATGGTACTCGTGGCGGCACCAGATGATTGCTGTTGCCAATGCCGGTTACAGAGCAATTGCACCCGATTACAGAGGCTACGGACTGTCCGATCCACCTCTCCAACCCGAAAACGCTACCTTTGCTGACTTTGTCGACGACATTTTCGCTATCCTCGATTCTCTCGCCATCTCTAAGGTAGTTAATTCCAACAGTTTCATTATTTCTATTTTGGTCCATTTGTGTATTTCGGCTACACGAAATTTGCCTAATTTTGTTGTGAATTGTGAGAAAGTTTGTTTTACTAAATCATACTATCCTTGTACGAAAACAAGATTATCAAGTTTATCAGTTTCCTGGTATACTTTATCCACCATGAGTTAGTTGGTTAAGTTATGGGAGCGGAGACTCCTTCTTACGAATTAATATCCGTAAGATCTACTCAAATTAAAGTGACAAAAACTTGATAAGATGGTCTTATGAATATTTTTTGTATGACGGATCGTCTTAATCTGACTCTGTTTGTTGGTGGGTTAAAGTGTGTGAGAGTAGGAATAAGTCAATAAATTAAGATTCATAAGACGGTCTTATAAATTAAGATCCATAAGACGGTGTAATCAAATTAAAGCTATTAAACTACTCCCTCCGTCCTTAAATTATCGTCCTCCTTTCCTTTTTCGTTCGTCCCAAAATAATTGTCATTTTGAAACTTATTTTTTTAGAACATCACTTTTACCACTTTATCTTTACTTTTTCACACCAATATTAATAATCCAGTCAAATAGGTTTTCTTAAACGGTGCGTCGGGTCAACCAGGACAATAAATTAGGGACGGAGGGAATATAAGTTTCATATATTTCTTCTCCATATAATCTGTTACTAGTAAATTTGTTCTTTTTCTTCAACTTACTATACCTGTCCCTGTGTATTACTATGGTAACCAGCTAGTCTCAAGCTGAGGAATGAAAAACGAAGTTATAGCCATTGCTGTTACAAAATTGTTCATGACCCCCGTTATATTATGCTTTGAAAGTAAAACTTTTTAAGAAAATGATACTTTTAGTAGTCCATTAGTAAGAAAAATACATTTTTTTGCTAAAGTGGATTCTTTAAGTGAAACATCTCAAAATGGAATAGTGGACTCTTGAGGTTGTACATACTAATACACTCGATTGAATATTTTCTCATTGCGGATTGCTTGTTATCAATGTTTGAAAGTAATTGTAAATTAAGCCAAACTCTCTCTCTCTCTCTCTCTCTCTCTCCCTCTCATTGTCCACAGGTATTTGTAATTGGTAAAGATTTTGGAGGAATTGTTGCTTATGATATGGCCCTGCTACACCCAGAGAGGGTCTTAGGAGTTGTTACTCTTGGTGTGCCATTTATGCCCCCAAGTCCTCCAACGTCTCCTGATAGCCTCCCTGAAGGCTTTTACATTTCAAGGTGGCGGGTATGTAGTATTTCTCTTTTATCTTTCTTTCTTTTATTTTAACTTCTGTAAGAACAGGCAGCCCATCATTACAACTTCTTGACTTCACTATACTGATTCTCTTTCAAGGAACCTGGAAGAGCTGAAGCCGATTTCGGTCGTATTGATGCTAAAACAGTAGTCCGGAATGTTTACATCTTATTCTCTAGAAGTGAAGTACCCGTGGCTGCTGAGAACCAGGAGATCATGGATTTGGTGGAACCATCTACACCTCTACCCCCTTGGTTCACTGAGGAAGATCTTGAAGCCTATGGGGCTTTGTACGAAAGATCAGGTTTTCAAACTGCACTTCAAGTCCCTTACAGGTAATGTTTATCTAATAATTCACAAGGTATCCCGATTAAGCTTTCAAAACTTAGTATTTGACATACTTCTCTTGTTCCTTACATTCATAGATGTCTCTGTTTAGCATGATGTTAATCACTTTGATGTTACTACAAGTCCCTTGGTAAGTATCTAATAAGCATTCTCTTTTAGGACGCTGCATGAAAGACCAGCTATTGTGAAAGATCCAAGAATAGAAGCTCCGGCTCTGCTCATCATGGGTGAGAAGGATTACGTCTTCAAATTCCCTGGAATTGGGAATTACATTAGGAGTGGACAGGTGAAGCACTTCGTGCCCAATCTGGAGATAACGTACTTGCCTGAAGGAACCCATTTTGTTCAAGAACAATCCCCAGACCAAGTGAATCAGCTCATCCTCACTTTCCTTCATACCAATCGCCTCACTTAACCATAAAGCTCGAGTTCTTTCCGTTAAAGTTGGCCCAAGTAGTTTGGCATGAATAAATCGAGTCCAGGGAGTACTGTGATATCAATGGACAGTGGGAGAGCAGTCTTGTGTCTTAGTTATCTATTTATAGAGTTCATCGACACTTTTTAGTACTAAAAATGAAGTTTAAAGGTCCAAGTCTATGTTATTAGTGTGTGCATTTCATGGGATGGTTTTATGTATGATCTTTATATGCATTTTACTAGTGAGCTGCACAGGGTTCGATCATTGATCGAAACAGGGAAAGCAAACATAAGAAAATCCATGGATGTATTTATTACGAGAGTTGTTCATGCACTCTCGATTGAGGTCGAAATAATAAAAGCAGGTAAATCCAGTGAACTGCAATGAAACTCCACAAAAACAAACATCAGCCGAAACAGTTACCGGCGAACTTAGACCACGATTCGAAACTCTTCGCCCAATTCATTGGACTTTGAACAAAAATATGACTTTGTAGTGGGGCGATTTAGAAGGATCAAAAGCTAAAGTTTCGCTAACATAAGTTGAATCAATCCCTTATGAGTTGGGGAACGGCGAGGGGTTTGAATTCCTTTGTGGTGGGATTGCAAACAAAGTAGTCTCGATCGCACATAATTTGATGAATAAAAGATTGGGATTCTGTTGATCGCAATAGTAGTAATCCTCCGGATGATGATCTGATTTTGACTGGGTTGTCAGAAAAGATTTTATTATCGGGGGTAAGGAATTCAAATTCAAGGTTTAGGTTGGGACGTGTATGAAGGAATAAGCCCGTTGCAGAGCCAATGCCGGAAGTATGGATTTACGGGAATCGGGGACTAAAGAAAATGGATAGCCATTTTTGGAGACGGTTTTGAACCTGAGAATTGGTTTCGCCGGTAATCGGCGTAAGATTTCGGTGGTTAGATCTTCGTTGTAGCCAACTGCCATGGCCGGCGATCGTTTTTTCATCTCAGATTCGGTGTGGGGTAAAGAGAATATTACCATAGGGTTTAGGAGAGAAAAATGGACTTCGGTTTTTTTTTTTTTTGGGTTTGCGAAAGGCCAAAAACTCTCTTAATAAATCTCAAACATAAGATTTATGATCAAGTTAAAACAAGAAAAAATTGTGGGTCGATTTACTTTTTAAAATATTAATTCGTTTTAGTATCGTTTTTTTTTTTCAATTGAAAAAAGATATTTTTAGTGGTGAAATAACTGCGATACCTTTATTAATCTTGAGGCGCGCTACAAAAATGTACCGCAATTCATTTTTTTTTAAATGCACTGCGATTCAAATATTTTATGAATCGCAATTCAAGAATATATGAAACCAAGATTCAAAAAAATTATGAACCGCGATTCAAAACTTTATGCACCACGGTTCAAAAATTTTCTGAACCGCGATTCAAAACATTATGCACTACGATTCAAAAAATTTCTGAACCATGATTAATTTTTTTGGAAATGCAACACGATATAAAATTATAAAGAACTTAACCACGTCTTCCACCTTCTTTTTCCATCTCTTCCGTCGTAAGCCTTCTTCTTCTTCATCCGCCTTCGTTTCTACTGAAAAATTTCAACTCAGCACAGATCCATTACAGTTTCGTGTTTCATAAATAAATAAAAATGTAGAAACAATGGTGATTTTCGAGTTCAAAATGTGTTACCGAAACTGTTGAAGAAAACGATTACATTTTTGGAACAATATTTCAAAAAATATTCTTTTGCGATTGAAAAACGAACGATGAATTTTTGGGGTTAGAAACTTTGAAAAAGAAACCTACCAGAATTTTACCCCTAAAACAACCCCTTAACGAACTATATACGTATGGACTCCTGATTTTTGAGTTTCACAAAAACAAAGATGTCCCAAAACCTCTAAGGTTAAGACTCAAGACTAATCAACCGAGTTGGGTTGGACCACAAAGGCGATAAAGCTGGACTAACATAAGTCTTGAACCCGAGACCGATGGTTATGCTAAAACAACCTTTAAGCAGCTAATGCTTGCCTATGCTAGTTCTTGCACTTTAATTTTTTGTTACTCCCTCAGTATTTTAAAAAGAGTAATTTTCTTATTCTTTCGGGAAGTTAATTTCACTATTTCACACTTTCTTTAATTTTCTAAATTTAATTAATGGGCCTCACTCTCATGGGTATCATTCCATAATACACAATATCCTTATATTTATGATAAAAATCACTTATTTTTTTCTTAATTTATGAGCCGAATGAGTCAAAGGGGCGAGTATCCTAAAATCGTATACCTTCATTACCGAAATCACAATAAACTACCGATAAATTTAACCAAATTTACTCTATAATCAAATAGTTTGTGTATTTGTTTTGAACAGATGCCTTTTTATGATGACTCCGAGCTTCCATTGACTATATATAGAGGTCTGGCTTTCGTCCGTAAGTCGATTAGAAGTAGGTTTCATCTTCTTCATAAGAGTCTTCCAGCTAGCTTGAGCGGTACTGGTCGTGAGCGAAACATGTGAAATCCTCAAATTCGCCCATCTCAGAGTCTTTCACCACCAAGTTGCAGAAAGATACAGTGGTTGTGTCATCTAGAGATGGCGATCTCATTTCGGGCACACCAAGGCTACCTAGGGAACTGTTTGGATGTCATTTTTTTCCCCAGCTACCGCCATGAGATGACCAAAAGACTTACTCGAGCTGCTCAAGTGACCACTATCAACCAATATTCTGAATTGGTTTGGTAATCCATTTTAGAAAAGAGCATCTGCTCACCCCTACGACCAACGTCAATAATACTAATGGAAATTGTCACGTGGAAACCACATGAGGGTTTTTTAATCATTTCGAAGTCTTTCCTTAAGTAATCTTGTGACTTTCATGTCCCTTATAAATAATCAAATGGAATTTTTGAACTCATTGCAACAGTAGATATCTCACATTACCCATAAGCAAAGTGTAGAAGAATAACAATAAATA
This sequence comes from Codonopsis lanceolata, assembly GCA_013146195.2. Classification (NCBI taxonomy): domain Eukaryota; kingdom Viridiplantae; phylum Streptophyta; class Magnoliopsida; order Asterales; family Campanulaceae; genus Codonopsis; species Codonopsis lanceolata. Next base: position 5,858 of record JABEVN020003665.1, on the reverse strand, counting down.
AAGGAGAAAATTGAAATAAACATAATAATTAACCTTGAACATAGTAGGATTGTTGATGACGATGATGATGTTGTGCTGATTTATTTCCAAATCAATCGATATAGTGGTGGAGAAAGAGAAGAGGAGCGGCTAGGGTGGTGGAGGGTTAAAGGTGATGATATAACAAATGAAAAATCTTCAAAGACAGTATTTGTAATACCCCCAATCCCACATTGGGTAGATATGAGACTTGAATGTACTTTATAAGGTAATCACACACTACTATTGGGCACCAACATCATTCATTTACTTTTAAGTCGGCTTGTGGTAGGCTTGGTGATCCAAGGTGCTGTGTGCTTAGTGGGTCAGTATGTGGGCTACACGTAGCGGACTAGGTTTTTGGGCTCGGGGAGTTACAAATGGTATTAGAGCGGAGCGGATCCCAGTCGGAAATAGTGGGAACAAAATGTTGTGCAGGCCAAAGTGCTACATCGTCCAGGGTACAGTTCGGCCTTGATGAGGACAAAATGTTGTGTAGGCCAAAGTGCTACATCGTCCAGGGTACGGTTCAACCTTGATGATGATGTGAAGGATTTAAGTGTAATACCTTATAATACCCCCAATCCCCAATTGGGTATACGGTTCGACCTACCTCGTAATACCCTCAATCCCACATTTGGGTATACGATTCGACCTTGATGATGACGAAAAGATTTAAATGGGCGAGCCACCTCTTGAATCTGCATCGCCTTGTAATTCCCCCAATCCTATATTGGGGATATGGTTCGGCCTTGATGAAGACGTAAATGATTGAATTGGGCGAGCCACTTCTTGAATCCTGCATCGCCTTGTAATACCCCCAATCTCACATTGGTTAAATGTGGGATTTGAACACACTACTATTGGGCACCAATTTCATCTATATAATTTTTGGTCGACTTGGTGGGCCTGATGACCCAATTGCTGCGTGTACCCAAGGTGATGCGTGCTTAATGGGCCTATGTGTGGCGAACCGGGCTCAGGTCGTTACAATATGTCCTCAAATGTCGTTGAGCTTCATGTTAGAGCCTCCTTTCGCCATCGTCCTTCAAGGCCACACCTGAGGTAAGTGATGCAGAACAGGTAGGGGACACGCTCCTAACAAAATTGGAGGGTTCTAAAGGCTTTGGGAAGAAATCGAAGTTTAAGGGTGTTAGTAGTAACTTTGGACCAAAAAGGTAATAGTAGAAATCTCTCTTCCATCAATTGGCCATAACTTTTGATCTTGCAAGAGCAAAGACAAAACCTTCTACATATTTTTTCAATGACCTTGATCTTTTATTAGATTGTACTTGTGCCTACTCAGCACTTTCTATTAGTTGGGCGTAGGTTGCTAGATTAGTAGACTCTCATATCGGTTGTAATTGTTAGAACATTTATTTACATAAGACTTGTACACATAATCAAGAACAAGATCATGTTTTTCACATAAGCATAATGAACGTAAATTGAAGACATACCGGAACCAATTGACGTCATTAGTTCGAAGTAATTGAATCCGATTAACTGTAATGTGGAACGAGAGTCTTCAATTCAAGTGGGTTTTGGTTTTCACCCCTTTATCTATTTCACATGCAATGGAACGTATGTATTTTGTGGAGACAACTACTTGGGTAAAAGAACATTAAAAACCCTAATCCCCAAAAGACTTTAAATAGATAGGTGGTGGAACCAAGCCCTAAAATCTAATCAATCTCCCACAGTCCATCAAGGTGTAAAGATTTATTGGGCTTATTAAGATTTAATATAGGTACTTTAAGTATATTAGATGACTAAATTATATAAACCTATAATGTTATTTGGCTAATATAATTAATTAATGTTCGTAACCAATAGTTTGTTTATTCTACCAACGAGCAGCTCAACTAGTACTGCTCACTTCTCCTAACGGAGAGGTTGGGTGTTCAAGTCTCACTAGAGATACTCTGGACTTTACAACTCTCAATAGAGAGGTCGGGTGTTCAAGCCTCTTCAGAGGCATCGTTGTTGTTATAGCCTTATCCAAAGGCCCCATTTAGCTACTCACTTATCTTAACGGAGAGGTCGAGTGTTCAAGCTATATCAGAGGCACCTTTGTACTTAACTACTCTCAACCAAGAGATAAGGTGTTCAAAGCTCTATCAAAGGCATCTTGGTACTTAACTCAACCGAGAGGTCATGTGTTCAAAGCTCTATCAGAGGCACCTTGGTACTTAACTACTCTCAACTGAGAGGTCAGGTGTTCAAAGTCTCGCCAGATGTACCATTTGTTCAAGCCACACCAAAGACATCATATATATATAATTATAGCCTTTCAAGGTATTAAAATAATAAAAAATTAAGGGTTGGGATACGGTCTATGTCCCCTCCAACCTTTAAAAAAGTTTATTCTAAGTTAAACCCGTAGGTCACAAAACATGGGCTAAACCCCGTCGGGTTTAACAGTAATTGCAATAGTGAAAGTAAAGAACTTTTTTTTGTTAAGGCTTGGGGGAAGATGGAGCCCATGGGGAGGTGGAGAGGGGGTGTGGTTCATATACATTTTATTAATAAGATCTGAACCTTGAAAAGATGATTTATTTGTCTATGAGCAGAGAAACTTATGAGTTGTGACTGTCAATTATTTTATGATCCACATACTCTTTCGCTTTAGGCCTTCCATTTTAGAAGGATATATGGATAGCAATATATAAATATGATAGTTAGAACCCTTGGAGTCGGATTTAACCGTGCGTGAAGCTTTGACATTTATTTTAGGCTCTACAAGCTCTTTCACTTTAGGTCTTGAAAAGGCTATAAAAATCATCAAGATGGACGATATTGAGTGAATTAGAAAGATTAAGCTACCATTGGGCTTCAACATAATCATGGGTTTTAGGTGGGTTGTGGTAGGCGTAGTTGAGCCAAGTGCTCTTTGGCCAATGGGTGGGCACGCATTGCAGAGCGAACGCTCGGGCTCGAGTTGTGACATAATGGTTTAGACCGGAAATGTGGGAAGAACATACTATGCGGGACAAAATGCTACATTGCTCGTTGGGAGCCACCTCTTAAACTTGTATGAACATCTCTTGAATCCTACATCTCCTAGGGTGTACTATCCTAGTAGGTTTTGACAAGGACATCAATGATTTAAGTGGGAAAGATTGTAACACCCCAATTCCACATCGGATAGACATGGGAAATACATGTGCATTATAGCTACTAGGTGCTCATCGGACCTTTGGGTTATGCCCGGGCAAGTGTTGGGGTTAGGTCATGACCAAAAGGTATCGGAGGCGGTTAAACTGAAAATGAGGGAACAAAGTATTGCATAGCTCGAGGAGTATGGCTTGAGCTCGTGAGAGCCACTAGTTGTATCCTACATCACTTGTTGTGCTGATCTTGTGTGGACCTTGATGCGGATGTTAGACATACCCATGTGCTTGATGAGGACGTCAAGGATTTAAGTGAGGATGATTGTAATACCTTGATTCACATGAGACGTGGGAAATAGATGTGCCTTATCAGTGACCACCTACTATCATTAGGAAGGAACATCATCTATGGACTTCTAGGTGGGCCTAGTTTACCCATGTGCTTAGTGCATCTCACACCGGGTGTTTTGGCTTGGAGCGTTAAAAATTTGCATGTTAGAAAACTCGGTTCAAGGAGCATATAATGGTGAATATATTGTTTCAAAGCCACATTGGAGGGTAATTCTCTAAATCATTTCTTCTACTTAACAAAAAATAAAATAAAAATTCGCGATTTCACTTCATATCCAGCATACCGGTTCTAGTTTAACTTTTTTGCCTTATTCTCCTTGAATTATCACGATTTCAAAGAATGGATTCTATCCATGCTGACCAGAGTATTTATTGGCTTTGATCTGCAGGCTGATGTATTTATAGCTCTGCAAATCAATCGTGCAATTAAGAGATTTAGCGTTGACAAGGTAGGCCTTCCATTTTTGATGCCTCTGCTACTTGTAAGCTCTTTCTGCATCTGGTTAGCAGCTAAGTCATACAAAAATGATGTATCTTCATTCATTGGTTTGTGCAGACCAAGTACCCTATTCTATCTTGATTGAATGAGGCATACAAAGAGATCCCTGCTTTCCAGGATGCTATGCCTGAAAAGCAACCAGATACACACCAGCTGAATTAAGGGGCTGAGGTATTTGGTTAATCCAAAATATTTATCATTATTATATTTAATGCTACTAAATTACGTTGAGGATCGATCAACTTTTTCATTCTTTTTCCTTCACTTTTTCTAATTCATCCATTTAATGATAAAAATAAGGAGGGCTTGAAGATGGTCTATGACCCCTCCCCCCTGCGAATCCAACCTTGTAACCAAGCTACTGAGGTACCTTTCTAATTTGGTCTCAGACTTGTTGCTGTGCGATTGTGATTGTCAAGGCCTAGAGGTGAATAAACTTATGGTGAATCGTTTCATTAGCACCAAACACTACCTGTCTGTTTTCGCAATAAGCTTTTTTATTGGGATTCTTCCCACTAGAATTTGCCAAATGAGAATCATTCTTCCGAAAATGTCATTATCTCTTTCAACAATCCAATAAATACATTGGATTTGAAAATCATCATTGTTGCGCAACGAAACAGGGATCGACCTGTCGGGTTAGATCGCGGGGGTAGAGGGGGCAACGCCCCTGAAAGGTTAACGATTTTTTCGAACCATTAAGTACAGAGGTTGAAGATAACTTATGATAGAGGACGAGGAAGAAGAAGGCAGAGGAGATGAATTCGAACTCAGTTTGCATTGCGATGCATCAATTGGTTATTTGAATTGATGCATCGCGGTGCAGAAAATTGGTGCAGCACAAATTGGATTAGGTAATTTAAATCGACGTATGGCGACACAAAATTGGATTTTGTAATTAAATTGATTCCATTTAAATTGATGCATCACGATACAAAAATTGATACATCGTGGTTCATTTCCGTCTCATTAAGAATATCGTAGTTTTTTTGTCCTCAAATGTATCATTTTTCGGTTAAAAAAAACGACCGAAATTATTCCAAACCTTTTTGATTTAGAAAGTAGTTTAGAAAGATAATTCACCCCCGCCTCTACTCGTATCAAGCCAAGACACTAACAGGTTGTACAATAGTGTGACATTTTTATGAATAGATAGATAGATCAGGGGCGTTACGGCCTTGATTAGGCTTGATAATTACAATACATTATCCATCACTCCAACCCGTAAACATTTTTGGGTTGAAATGGGTTAGCCTTGACTAGGTCTGACAATTACAACCCATTACCCATCAATCCACCCAACTCAATCCAACCCGTTAATATTTTTGGGTCGAAATAGGTAACTCATTTCAACTCAAAAATATTAACGGGCCAAGTCGAGTTAAAGTTAGTCGAAACGGTCCCCACTACTTTTTATACTATGAATTCATGTTTTGGGGGTGGGGGAATGGTTAAGCAAGACAGCCGTCCCCGCTTTAACCTGACCCATTTCAACAAGACTCATTTCGTTTAATTTGATATTTGGGTTCTAACGGGTTTCGACCCAAACGTTAAATAACAATATTTCTTCCAAGTATTTAAATTGACATTCTTCACCTACTTTACATTGCAACAGTTCTAAATTAAGTGTATCTTTTCAGTTTTTTTTTTTCATTTTAAAAGAAATAAGTTGATTTTAAAGTCATGTTAGTAGTATTTACTCACGTGGCTATTTTTGGATAAAAAAATCATGTCTACAAGCTCTATAACAATTCAATTTTACCGATATTAACCTATTGATTATGATAAAACATTATTGTAATGGTTTAATTAATTATTTGGTCCTTTGACTTATTCCAAATTAGTAGTTTGGTCCTAACATTTTGAAAAAAAAAGTT
>JABEVN020003664.1:0-17344 GCA_013146195.2 Codonopsis lanceolata | reverse complement strand
TCACTCTGGTAGAACCTGCCCGTGGGTTGTTAATCTGTATTAGGCGAAAACTTCGAGATTAGGCACAACTTTTCAGACTTTGATTGAATGCTTATATAACCTTAATTATGATTTATTTTGTTTGGTGTTTGAGGAAAATTGTTTAAAACGTTTATACAAGGAAAAAGGTGGCGGCATCGCTAGGAAAAAATGGAGCAGCCTTGCGCCAACAAGAACACGAGCGAGGCGGGGAGGTGAAGATGGCATGGGCGGGGGCGGGATTTTGAGCTCGGAGTGGGCGGCCGAGCCGCGGAGTGGGCGGGCATTTCGAGCCTGGGTGGCAGGGGCATACTTTTGAGCCTCGAGATTGAGTATGAGCATGGGCACGAGGGGGAGCACTTTTTTGAGCCTCAGCCGAACTTTTGAGTATGGCGTGGACGGGGAGGCATACTTTGAGCCTCAGCCGGGTTTGAGCATGAGCATGGGCGGGGGTTTGAGCATGGGCGGGGGTTTGAGCATGAGCATGAGCATGGCGGGGCATGAGCATGAGCATGGGCAGGGATTTGAGGAAGATGGCGTACATGGCCGCGAGGCGGTTCAGCGACTTATGAGCCTCGAGATTGAGCTGGATTTCTGGTGGTCCCGTGATACATCGATTCTTGACTTCACATGAGAGTCACAGTAGGCTGCGTATATTTGAAATTTGGTAAAGAAGAGCGTGGTATTCTAAAATGCCACATCATACCAATTGCTTTAGTGGGTCATTCCTACTGGTGAAGATTCGAGGTATTTCGGGATATGGTCGAGCGTGCGCTTAGTAGACTAAGGCATGTATGTTATCTTGATGTGAACAAGGTCTTAGTTTACGCTTTTGTGGAGCGATGGCATCGAGACTAACGGTTCCATATGCCTTTCGGGGGAGATGACCATGTTTTAGGCGATGTGTTTTTGTGCGCTTTCGGTCTTCTATTATGGGTGATCCGTTAGCTTGTGCTAGGGATGTTGATGCCTCATATGAGAGTGAGATGTTGGGGTGTGTCACTTGAGGAGGTTTTTGAGGGCATGGGAAATAAGAGGGGGGCCGGTGACATTGGAGTGGCTACGTGTGAGGTTTAATGATGATGTCACGTCGAGGATGAGTTTAGGGTGGGTTGTCTTTGTGAGGGGCATACTTCTTATGATCTTGGGTTGCACGATATTTCTTGATAAGAGCGGGACCGTGTACCTATTGCATACTTAGAGTGGCTTGAGGATCTTGAAAATCTAGATACTTATGCGTGGGGAGCTGCCACCCTTGCATATTTATATAGGCAGCTAGGACAAAGCATCTAGGTATAACGAAGCAGAATAGGCTGGTTCCATGGCATTACTTGAGGTAATAATTATAATTATTCTATAGTTTTATGTTGTGTATTTACTAGTAAAGTTAAAATGTTTTATTTGATACTTGAATCTTTAAAATGTATATTTTATTGCTTTCGGGCGTGGATCTACTTGCGGTTTCCATATCTGAGGCCACCGTAATGTTGATTACAAGTCTAGATACCAGCTTGCTTGCGTAGGTGGATCATGAGGAACCCGGGGGCGGCCAGTTTATTAGCATCACGTGAGCAATTAGATAAATTGACGAGTCGTGACGTGAGTATCACGTATTTTTCTATCAATTTCAACAACTTTTTAATATTAGGTTTCGTATTGAAAGTTTTTGACTTTTGTTGGTCTATTGTTTTAGGTTGGTGGCTTCCTACGACGATGGTCGGGACCGGTTTCCATGGCATCGGTGCCACGTATCTAGGATGCATACAGATGGGCTATGTTGTCGAGCCATACCATCGAGATAGAGTCCCGGCGATTCGGGTATATTCAAGCGATTAGAGGGCGGTCATTGCTCGAGCCTCGAGATAACTTCGAAGGCCTTGCATCGTAGCTAGGTTTTTTTGAGTGCTTGGTTGGCGTCGATAGCCATCTCCTATCGAAAACGGCTCGAGCGTGCCTACGTCTTTGATTGTGCTCACGGTTATTTAGGCGAGTATGCAGGGAGCGTTCACATGTGTAGTCGTACGGCCGTGGTAGGCGATCGGATCGTTAACACCCGCTACGGCCCGATGCATTGCGGTCGACTCCAGCGAGGATATTGGGAGTTGTGAGGACTATGATTGATCCTGATGCAGGGAGATACGGTGACCGATCTATACCATATGTGGACTTGGGCTCGTTGCTTGATAGAGTGCAGCAGGTTATCAATGGTCAGTGATGACACGGGACCGTCTCATAGGAGGGAATAGTGACATGGACTATGTTTATGTTTTTTTAATGTTATGAATTGTAAAACCGGTTTTAGTATTTTTTGTGGTAATGAAATTTGTAGCAAACTTTGTATAGCAACATAAAGCATTAGCGAGGCAGCCGAATATCATACATAATTTAAGCGGTTGTTCAAATACATGTTTTTAATATAATACAATCGGAACTACTCCAAATGTATACTATCGAGAACTACTACCAACAACTCTAGGCGAGCCTCTGATTCACTATATGAAAGTTGTCGATTAATATATAGTAATTTCCATGCATTAGCGAGCCGAGCAGTGCGGTCCCAAACCCGGCACAGGTGCTAAAGGGTAACCTTCACGTAAAAAACCTACAAATAAATTGAGATGTTGTCAATAAATAATTTAAACTAAATAATATGTCAACCAATTGTAAATAAGTGAAGTAAAAGCAATCGAAAGTGATCAAACCTGAATAAAGTGATCACTAGTTTACTCTTCAGATACAAATAATATGTGGATCATTTGGGGGTGCGGTCCTCGATGGTAAGTAAGTGAAGCGGTGTTTTCTATCTAATACCATGAAAGCAATGTTGTAATATGATGCCACCAAATGTCCCATATCATTTGCATCAAACCAATATGCCTTGGGAGCACTAATGTTATATTGTAGCAGACTCGCGTTCACTTTAGGCACACGATTACGTTCAATTAAGATACGTGTGTATAATTCTGGTTTGACATCAACTCCATCGACAAGTAAAACTCGAACCTGCTCCATGACTCTTCATTTCTATACATAAACCCTACGACACGAAACCACAATGACCGTAGTCACCATGAATTATATTCGTTGTGCCCAATATGAAGGCAGAAATTCCCGAGGAATTGTTGGGCGTAATTACCACTAGCTTTCGGCCCTCGTGCGTGGTCGCACAACCTATTGAAAGTTAAAAGCATTAAATTATAATGTATATATATATATATATATATATATATATATATATATATATATATATATACACAATCCTTGAAATATAAGAAGATTAGCAATCTTTTATAGGTTAATAATCTTTTCGTTAAGGCGGGCAAGCTGTAGTGAGCGTGGGAGGTTCTTTGCGATGGACCAACCTCGTATAACAATCCTTGATCACAAGGGGAGCGACTATCTATCATCGACTCCACATGCTCAAACAAACTAGGATCACGCTTGGTTGATTTATCTTTTTTTACCTTCGCGGGCTTCGGACGACCACGAGTGCGCACTTCATCATGTGGAACAATCAAGGAGTTTGTTCTCGCGTCTTTCACCTCCATCATTCTTTTAATGATTAACAACTTTTGATCTCGGGAGGCGTTCTCATAATATTCACGAATCTCATCATACGTGCTATTGAATCGATTGTCCATATCCGCTTCTTTGAAACTTCAACATTCTCGAGGTAGGTAACATATCTAATTTCCTCCAAAATGAATCAACGATCAAGGGAATTGGACGGTCATTTCTTATATACTCGGCAATCTCATGGCGACAAGGCAGCCCGCATGTTTTTCGAAGTACACAACCACACAACAACGGGTCTATATAACCATCTTCAGGTATATTAGTCATCTCATTGTATATCAGACTCAATGCATGAGTAGACACCAAACCTCGAAGTTGTTGAAATATAAGCCGATTTGTATTTCGGAAGACACATTGTAAGGCTTTTAAGTGAATGACACCTTGATTGCAATGTGAGATGTCTCAATCGGGGTGTGCAATTGTCTCCAACATGTCTCAAAGTCACCTTGACTTGATTTCAAGCTGTCTTTTTAAAATTGCATGTTGACTCTCCACCCTAAAATAAGATACAATTAATATTTCTATTACATGACAAAATTTATGGAAAACAATGAAATGTTGAAAACATTTAAATACACCTTGTTGTGTTGTTGTCGAAGTGCATTACATTATTCGTCCACCGACACAAACCTTTCCTTATGCGGCCGTATCCATTGCTTCATGGCGTACTCAATAGCAGCGAGGATAATCAATAAAATCCATCTGAAACCTCTTGGTATTCTTCATATATGTGCTCATTTTTTGCATCCACCAAAAATTCCAATAGATGGAAAATTGATCCCATTGCACTTTTGTGCGAAAGTATTTCTTACAATTCGCAAGGATGTTTTTGTTGATATGCCATCGACAAAGTAAATGTTGGGAGGTAGGAAAAGTTACCTCAATTGCATTCATTAACGCAAGATCTCATCAGTTACTATCACAGGTTGGCAAGGATGATTGATTCATCAAAGCTTTCAAGATACCAAGCGCCCAAATGTAGTTATCTTGTGACTCCGACCCCATATATGCAGCTCCAACCAAAAATGTCATATTTGTCGACGTCACACCAACAATCTCCAACAAGGGTAACTTATATCTGTTTGTCTTGTAAGTGCAATCCATGAAGAGAACCTTGGGAAAAGAAGCGTAATAGCTCAACGCTCATTGGATGAGCCAAGAACAAATCTTGGACGGTGTTGGTTTCTCACATCTCTGTGATGGTAGTAATATCCATGCTCTATCAATTTTGCTACAATCTGCATTTGCGATCGACCATCACGCCGATAATTTTATTCTTGCTACGAGCATTGTAAATAGTCCGTATTGAAGACTTATTACTTTGAAACTTCTCGTGTAAACCTTGCAAAATATCCTTAGGCCTCGAATTGGCATGCGACATGTCAAGAACATAAGCCTTCTCTGGCTCTGATAATCGGCCAACAAATGAGTGGCCATGCATGTGAGGGGCCTCGGCATGGTTATGCAACCCACATTCAACGAAGTTCCCATACTCCTTCACATAATTGTATACCCTTCAAGCGAAATGGACACCCACATTTTTTCGATCCACGTTCTCTCTTGCTATTCTTTATTACTTTACTCGAATCATCCCCTTTTTTTGAGGTTGCCCACCACGTTCACAACCTAAAGTCAACAGAGGTCCTCTATTTGCCGTACCACTATCGGACCTAGTAATTACTATCACAAGTCCATTCTCCCTTCCGGTCGCAGAACCCAATCAAATAAGTCATCAGGGATGAAAAATATGCGTGATTTACAAACACATTCTTTGTAATCTATAACAATCTGTTGTTCAAGAGGAATGATCGCATCATCTACGGGACCAACGACACTATGCTCAAGTAGGATACATGTTTGCTTCGGAAATTAAGCAAAAAAACATGTTAAAAATTCATGATTACGCTTTGTTTATAGTTCGGCCGGGATGAGTGAACGATAGAGAGTGTTCGGCCAGCCGAGATGAACATCATTGATGGTGTTCGGCCAGATGTGATGAACACAACATTTGGTGTTCGACTGAGTGTGATGAACACCCTTAAGGGTGTTCGGCCGATCTTGGCCGAACATCCTAGGATGTTAAGGATGTTCATCACACCAGAGCCGAACAGACGTAAAACCGAGCTCGAATTTTTGGGCAAAAAATCAAATTTTAATGGAAGAAAGTCAAAGAAATACTTACATTACCCGACCCCATGACTTCTTTAAGCTCCTTATAATGTTATTTTTGACAATGTGATTATGTTTGGTGTTGGTTTTGAGAGAGTTTTTTGAAAAAAAATTAAGAGAAGAACGCAAAATGAGGTCCCCCCCGTAAAACATGTATTGGTGGTTTTGAGATTTGGGGTGTAGATATAAAATAATGTGGTGTAAAGAGTATTATTTGTTTTTAGTATAATATTTGTGATTTTTAAAATTTGGGGTGTAAATATAAAACAATGGGGTGTAGGGAGTATTATTTGTATTTTAGTATAAGGGTATTATAGTTATTTCAATGGGGTGTAGAGATTAATTAATGGGGTGTAATGTTTAAAGGGCCTTTTAGGTCATTTCACTCAATGATATTTTTGTAATTATTTTAAGTGGGGTGTAGAGATAGCTTTTTGGGGTGTGAATATCTCTTCCCTATGAGATAAAAGGGATTCTTAAAAGGGATTCTTTCTCCTTTAAATGAAGTTATCGGAGAATCTAAAGTTCTTTTTGGTTAAGGATGGCTTAGGTTGGGCCTAAGTGGGCTCAAAAACTTCTATGACTTGTTAGTACCCGAGACTCTGAGTTTTTCAAATGTTTAAACCCCAAATACGTATCAGTTCATGGACACGGGCTTTGGGGGCCGGGCAGATGGACCGGCCTACACTTGTTTCGGTAATTTTTCAGTTTTCTCCCATAACACACACATATCTTTAGTTCACAAAATTTTCCCTTAGACAAAATCAAATTAGCAGTATACCTCCTCCTCCGTTCAAGCAAATAGTTGGGTTGACTGTTTTGGGAATCAATTTAGTTGAATTTCGAACAAATATTTAAAGAAATGTACTTGCATTTACAAAATTATATAAGTTCCAATTCATACTCTTTTTCCCTTAAAACTAGTTTTACATTTCACCTTGATTTACCCAAAGTTCTAGTTTCATTTCTATAAATAGCCCAAAATAATAGTTTCATTTCTATAAAAAGAAATTAGAGCAATTTTAAGGGAGTCCGGATCCTCTGTTCCAAAAGCGTATTCCATCTTTTATTCCAATGTCAGATCCACGATTAACTTCTCAATCAGTAATTGGTTTTGTTAATTTACTGATTGACAAGTTATCAATGCCGGCCATGAGATTTTGAGGGCCCTAGGCAAATTCAATAAATGGGGCCCCAACCATATACATGTTAAAATATTAAAAGCTGTGGTTCGAGACCATATCAATTTTTTTTTTCTCACATCCATGTTTTTAATTTCTTTTAAAAGCTAACAAAACGTTAAGCATTTAAAAAAAGAAATCAATAAACAATACACTTTCATAGATACACTAACTAATAAATATTTAAACACAAAATTATTCACAATAAAAATACTCCCTCCGTCTCAAAGTTGTTTTGTTTGATCCGACACGTGGATTAATGAAAAACAATTGACTTCATTATTAATATTGGTATGATGTGTAGTTTTCTTTAAAGTACATATTCATGTGACTCATAATTAAAGTAGGGGGAACAATTAAAAATTAGTGTTGTCCTAAAAAAACTTTTAAACTAGACAAAAAAGACATTATGACTGGGACGGAGAGAGTAAACAAAATCTAAAAACTTGACTATTGATTAATTAACAAAATAATCATTCATATCAAATTATTATTTATTTATTAAGTAGAAAGTGAGATTAATAAATTAGGCGTGTGCCTAGTGAGCCTATGCTAACAAGTTTCGGTGGATTTGACATAAGAATAGAAGATAGAATATACTTTTGGAATAGTGGATTTTGACTCATTTTTAGGAGGTATGCTTGTAAAGCACAAGATTAAATGCTTGATTTGTTGAATAAGACTATATGACGAACAAGTATTATTTGAATGCTTGTAACTCTTATATTTTTATATCTAAAATGGGACAAATGGATGTTGGAAAACATCTGAGCTTTAAAAATAGAAAGTGAACTACTAGGTGGGATTATTTATTAGCTGAGTTGTTGTTAGTTCCCTTGGTTGATGGGGAGGGTGCCAATACTTACAAATCCAATAAGATTGCAATCAATTTGCATTGTTTTTCCTACCAGTTAAAACCTTGGATTGACTGATTTGTCTTCCAACTTAACAGTCAAGCTTAACTTCTGTGAGGTTATCAGGTCAAACATATGGTTAAGGGCTGAGATAGGGCCAAACCTCAAGGGATGGGCTTATAATTAACTGACTTTTGGAGTTGGTCTTTCCTGTTTTGGGAGGTTCCATAATTAGTCTCTATATGGAAATTTAGCTTGTAATTAACTTCATCTTATCATACTTGTTTCTATGCAACTCTTTATCATGTAAAAAGATTGTATCAATAATGAAAGAATTATCTTTCTGCAATTGTAATATGTGGATAATTATTTCTCCTTAACAACTCGCTATATGGAGAGTAGTTTAAAAGGACCATTTTACTGACTGAATAAGAAAATAATGAAGCTTAAACGTTAGTATTGCGTGATCATCAACCTGATTACATGTTAGCTCTGCCTCGAATTCTATTGATCAAATTGCCAATTTACCATGAATCAGTTAATGGTGGAACTTATGATGCATGTGTAGGTAAAATAAATACATAGAGCGAGCCCATCTGAAACTAATTACTTTTAGGCAACCTCGTTTTTCGAAATATCCTTGTTTGGATAGATATATATATTAATGTATGGTTGCTACAAGTTTCTGAAGGTGTGTATTCGTTTTATATGCAACGAGAGCCAAGTTCAAAGCTTTGCAAAGGTATGCAATATGGCTTTAGCCAATTCAGGCGAAATAGGGGGGAGTGAGGATCGAGCTGTCAGAAGCAGCAACGAGTTTGAGATCTTCGTATCGGAGTGTTGCGTCTAGATTCCATACTCATTCAACACTGAGTTCTTCTATGGATGATTTTGACGATACAATGGGCTGCAATTGATAGACTACCTACTTTTAAATGGGTTACATCTTCTTTGTTTGATGAGAACATTAATGGAGATGAACTCGGCGTTAGAGGAAAAAGGGTTGTTGATGTTACCGAACTTGGTGGTCCAGAAAGGCACTTGTTTATCGAGAAGCTCATTAAAAACATTGAGAGCAATAACCTTCGTTTGTTGCAGAAACTAAGGAAAAGAATGGACAAGTAAGGTTTCTTTTCATAATATGCCAACTCACTGCACATTTTCCTTTTCTAAAAGCCACTGGCTTAAAGATCAAATAATGGCTCTGTAGAGTTGGCATGCAATTGCCCTCTGTGGAGATGAGATATAGAAATCTGTTCAATGGAGTGTGAGGTGGTTCATGGGAAGGCCCTCCCAACCCTTTCAAATTCTCTCTTGGGCTCTCTCTCTGTAAGTCTCTGATTTTTCTTCAAACAGTTTTAGAGGTTAACATTTGTATTGCATCTCTGTTTTCTTTGGTTGCATACCTATTTAGAAGTAGTTCATAGCGTGCCTGTGTGTATGATGCTATTCTCTATAACCATAAGATGAGGGTTTTTTTTTTTTTGCTTATATAGTGCAAATTTGAGCCCTCATCTGTTGATCAATGATCAGATCTATTCCTTACTATGGTGGTTGCTTGGTTGCAAAAAAGTTGTGTGGTAGCCCCTTCCCTTTATTATCTCAGATTGACCCAAATTGCATTTGTTTTGGCAGAGCATTTCTAGAGTTCTTGATTAGAAGTCAAAACTGGCGAAGATAAAGATTATCAATGAAGTCAGTGGCATCATTAGGCCTGGAAGGTAGGAACACAACATCATCAAACTGTTAATCCTGCAACTTTCCTTGAAAATTCCAATTTCAAAGTTTTATCTTACGAGTACTAGGATGTTATTTACCCCTCAAGCTGTACAGAAAGGATTTCAGTTCAACTTTAAGTCATTAATTAGCATGAATTCCATGGTAGTATTGTACTACTTCAATTTTTTTTACTTTTGAACTGGGATTCTCATTGTCGAATGCGTCATAACTTGTAATATACTCTGTCATTGTGCACAACTGCACTAGGAGTTGTTGCCTTCGAAGGCTTCTTACTGCTGTCATACATTACAGTTTAGGGGAGGTTAGATTTTGGTCATGTTAGATTTTGAAGGCTTCTTACTGTTGTTGCCTTTTGCTCTACTACATTTGGAAAGATAGAGTTTGAAGACGTAACTTCATTTTCTTTTTTCTATTTTCTCAATTTCCTTTTCTTTTTCCCTCCTCCATTAGCGACAAGGCTACCCACAGTAGAGCTTGTATCTGAACCACCCGCCAGGCCACCACGACCACCAGCTGGCAGGTACCATGAATCCAAATCCACTAAGCCAAACCACCCGCCACACCACCACTCTGGCCACCTCCACCCAAAAAGTCATATATTCCAAGCCCATGGACATGAATCAAGACTGAGTCGTTGAATCATCAAGATAAAATGGGAGGAAGGGAGGGGATAGTATTCTAGTCTATTTTACTCATAGAGTTTAAGCAAGTATTGTCTTATACTTTAAAGCATATGGGGCAGAGGTAACTTGTAAGAATAGGAATTGTACTTCCTTGGTTTGGTTGTCTCATCTCTATTAGCAATGTTTACACTCAGCACTGTGCAGTTCACTTAAAATGAAACAAAAGCCTTTTATGCTCAAAACACTTCAAAGTATAATCTAGTTCATCACGATTCACGACATGACCTTGGTCTCTGTGAAAGGTCCTATTGCTTTTATGCTCAAAACACTTCAAAAGTATAATCTTATCCACCAATTCTACCACAGATAACCGGAGAACTTTCTTGCAATGGATACAAACTTGATGAGTTTCTTCCCCAGAAAACTTCTGCATATATAAGCCAATATGACCTACATTTTCCTGATATGACTGTGCGGGAGAAACTTAATTTCTCAGCACGTTGTCAGGGTATCGGAAGCCGAGCAGGTATCACATGATAAAGACACTCCTTCTAAGCCGTCGCTAAGCTATGCATTTGTTTAGTGCCACTGTCCTGATTTTGGAATTTTGTTTTTACTTGTACTAGTACTTTATAGTTCCTTCTGTTTATTAGGTTTTGAGATACTTTTGACCCCTATGTCTGATAAAGTTTCACCCTTGATAATTTTTCCCCTCTTGTAGCAATTATGCAATCAAATCAACATACATATTTTGTACAACTTCATTAAAAGTCTTTGCTTTGCCTCTGCTCATAAACTTGGAGTTCTGTTAACTCAAGTGTTCCTTTTTCTGACTGCAAAGAGACTATGATTGAGGTCAGCAGAAGGGAAAAAGAAGGAATTGTTCCAGATCCAGATGTAGATACTTATATATAGTATCTTCATTGTTTCTATTGCCAATTTGTGTTTACTGACATGCAACACAATAGTGAACTGCTAAAGATAGTCATCCTCTCCTCACTATCTACTAGATCCTGTATCGGGATTATTATAGTATTATTCCCCATGAAGATCTAAAGGTCTTCTAAAATCACCTTATTCATTCACATTACTAAACAAATACAAAGAAGAAACCAACAAGCTTTAGGCCTCTAGGCTAGAGCTCAACTGGTACTGCTCACATCTCCTAATAGAGAGGTTGGGTGTTCAAGTTTCATTAAAGACACCCTGTACTTCTCTACTCTCAACCGAGAGGTTGGGTGTTTAAGCATCAGCACAGGCACCGTTGTTGTTCTAGCCACACTAAAGGCACCATATAACTATAATTGCAGCCAGGCATTAAATAATAAAAACATAAGGGTTGGGGTAAGGTTTATATCCCCTCCAACCTTAAAAACACAATGCATGTCGAAGACAGACCCATTGTGTAACGTGGTATAGCATTTATGCCTCAGTAATTCCTTACCTTGATTTCAATGTGCACAGGCAATTTCAGTTGCAGGACAAGGGGCAACCCTTCAAACAGACTACATTCTAAGAGTAATTCTCTTAAGCTGGTAATGAGCTTTATTTCATGGATATTGTGATGGCAATGCTTTATTATTTTCATCATTGCCATGTCTTCTCAGATTCTTGGCCTTGATCTGTGCGCTGACACACTAATTGGAGACGCTATGCGAATAGGTATCAGTGGAGGTCAGAAGAAATGATTGACGACATGTAGCTTGGAAGCAAAACTAGAGAACATCGTTTATGGAATGTGTTATCCTCAATACTGTTACCATCTCAACATTTACAACAAAAACTACAGCAGGTTACTAGTAACATGAATATTGATGTGATTTCCAGGTGATATGGTTGTTGGTCCCACAAAAGCTCTATTTATGGATGTGATCACGCCAAGATATGGGTGACTACATGTGGAGTATACGTGGGACTGGTCCAGGTAAAGACTGTCTGTGCTGGAGCGGTGAGGTGGATATCTAGCTGTTGTTGCTGTTGGTTTCTCGATCGTCTTCCTTAGTTTCTTGCGAGTCTGTCAAATAAGAGAAAACACCGTGAGGCTGGGAGGTTATCGGCTAAAGCCCTCGTGAGAGTCGATCTTGAGGGATAACAATGGAGTGTACAGGCGTACCCTGTGACCACCCTCAGTAATCTATGTTTAGTTGCAAGCTTAAAGTAGTGAATATGCCCAGCGTGAATAGTGTCGTACCTTGTGAAGTTGGTTACTCCCCTTTTTATACTCCTCTCCAGGTTTGGCTTGCCAGACAAGCAAGGACGGCACGTTGGAGACATGATCGTTGGTCGGCCGAGGTGGCGGCTCCTATTGGTCTCTCTTTTCGGGTTTGTCGAGTATCGAGGCGGTCAAGCTGAAGTGGAGCGGGCGGGCGCAGAGCACGTTGGTGTCTCTCCAATCGAACGGGGCCACCTGGCGTACTTTGTACTATGTTGACGTTTCTTCGCTCAGGTCGATTGGACTTAAGTCCCTGTTTTCTCTTGGTGGTCGGCTAGAGTCGAGGACCGATCATGTAAGATGCACTTTGGTGACAATTGGCTAGTCTAGAATAATTACTCGCTTTCGGCTTGGTGGTGCTCGTGTCGAGGATGGTTCGCCGAGCTGCGCCACGTCGGCGTAGTTGCCAGGTGTCGTTGTTCTAAAAGCCACGTGTCTGTCACGTGGAAGGCGAGTGGTTGAGTCCCGGTTGCCCCGACTTTCCGAGCGCGAGGATTCATCCCAAGCTTGGAAAGTATAACTTAACTTGTCCTTGGTCGAATCTCTGTTTAGATCATGCTCTCTGTTTTAATTTTGGGGGTAAGCCGAGGACGGGTTTCAACTAGTTCCTCGGGGCGAGCTCGTCTTGATGGTCGGGTTGGTGGCGTCGGTTGGGGTCACGTCTCATTAATGGCGTGTTTCCCGAAGCGTCGTAAAGCCGACTTTCATTTAATTTTTTGAAGTGACGGCGCCGTTATTCCCGATTTCAGCGACGTCGTTTCGGTTACTGTGGCCACGTGTTGATCGTCCATTGGCGGGATAGGGTCCGCGTGCCGGTGGCCGGGTCGACCCGTTCGTACGTGGATCATATAAAATGAAAAACCCTGGCTTCTTCTTCACACTTCTGCCTATCTCTCTGGTTTTTTCCCGCTCAAGCGATTCCTGTGCAATATTTCTTCCTGCCGGCCTTTCGCCGTTTGACCTATTTCCAGTTGCCGGTCCTCTTTCAAAGGTGGTCCTTTAGGTCCATTTCCTCCTTCCGCTTACTTTTCCTTGGCTCCTGACTTCTTTCCGTGGCGTAGCGGTGAGTTTTATACCGTTGTACTTTCTCCGTGACGATTTGCGATGTGTTTCGTACTAACACCGGAAGGTTTTTTTCCCTTTCAGGTTTCTGCTCTTTCTTCCCTATTCTCGCCCGCGTCGTCCTCATACACTTAAGGTAACTCCCCAATTCGCTTCGGCTTTCATATTTAGTTTTTTCTTGCCAAGATATTTTATGAGTTCCGGGTCGGAGTCCTCGCGTCAAACCCCAGACCATTCCTCCTCAAACAAAGCGTACAAGACTTGTTCTTCATCTTCTTCATCGTCTTCTCCGAGGATCCCTTCTCCTCGGCCCTTTCTTCAGTTATGCGGACTAAAAGAGCTAATCCTGGGGTGATTTATGCTCGGTCCCCCACCCTATCTCGGGTATACAAACAAATCGATGGGCGGGAAGCCGTCCTTCCAGCCGAGCTATTGCGGCCGGCGGTTATAAACTAGACGGACTTCCCTCACGCGAGGACGAGTCCTGGAAAGTCGAGGACCGACCTCTTGGGACTCAGATGTACCTCTGTGAGTCGAGGGAGCAGGCATATTTTGACCTTTACCAAATCTTTTACAGCGAGCTCGAGGCTCAAAGGGTGATGAAGAAAAATATGGAGCTTGCGAGCAAAAAGAGGAAAAAAGGTGCGGCTGGTACCTCTTCGGCACCCGAGGAAGAAGATCGGGTTAGCAAAACAAGCAAGAAATCCCGAGCTGGAAAATCTAAGGTTAGCGAGGATGCTACCGAGGTAGGTGGTAAGGCCAGTGGCAGATGGTTGAGGGGGTGGCGTAATCATATTGCCCCCGAGGATGTAGAAAGTTGGGCCATTCAGTTCAACCATAGTTCGGATGATTTTTGGGGGTATGCTCCCGAGCTGAGTTTGTCTTTGCCTGAGTTGAGGCTTCTTCGGAGTGGGGTAGGTTTTTATTTCCTTTTTTGAGGCAGGGCTTAGATTGCCCCTTGATCCCTTCGTCTGCGAGCTTCTCGATGAGGCCGGAGCTCATCCCTTGGACCTATCCCTTAACTTGGTAAGGTCTTTGGTTAGTTTCACTGCCTGTTTGCGAGTACTCGGCTTTGAACCTACTCTTCCTCTGTTCAAGAATTATTTCGCTGTGACCATGTCGTTGTGTCGTCTCCAATGCAAACATCATAATAATGGAGTCAACTTGTTTGCTCGGCCCCCAAGCAAAACAGGACATTGGGCCGAGAAGGTCCTTATTGTAGAAAGCCGGCGAGGATGGAATTTCCCCACTCCTCGTGACTCTGTTGATTTGGTGAAGTCTCTGCCCGCTGCCCCTCCATTGACCGAGTACGAGGAGAATGCCAAACAGGCATTGGAGGGTTATTTAGGCGTGCGGAGCGAGGACCCCCTTGTGTTCAGTTGGAGCTCGGTTTCCAACGCCGAAGAATTACTCCGTTTGGTCGGGATGTCGACCAAAGCCATGAAGGATATTGTACCTCGTTGCACCATGCCCATAATTGATACTTACCCAGGCTGGTTGGTGCACAAGGGCCTGGTCTTCAAAAAAGATTGTTTGTCTTGTAGGAACCTGAGAGCTGAGCAGCCCTGCCCAGATCACCGTGAACACCTTTTCCTTTATTATTCCTTTATTCATTCATTCTTTTTCCCGTTATTTGTTCTAACTTTGAATTTTCTGTTTTTCAGCGATGAAAGGTCTTGATGCTCGGATGGGCTTGACGAGGAGCCGTAAGGAGTCGGCCGTGAATCGTCGGGCCGTGTTAGAGACTGCTGCCTCGGACATGAGGACTAGCTATGCTCTACCTACCGTTCCTTTGACTGAGGGGGTGGCTGCTCCTATTCCGAAAGTGGGCGGCGTACCGCTCTATTCGCGGGAGCGAGAGTGGTTGAAGAGAGCTGCTCCCATCACTGTGTCCTCATCCCCCCCTCCTGTGGTCGTGCCTCCCAAGGCCCCGGTCGTTATCATTGATTCAGTTGTTGATCCTTCCCTTCAGAGATCTAAGTCAATTGCGAGAAAGAGGAAAGCAATGGCTCTTGTTGACGAAGAGGATGAAGAAGAGGAAGAGTTAGAGCATGCTGGTCGGTTGTCTCCCGCTAGTAAGGGGAAATCTGTGGTCGGGGAGGAGAGCTCCCCGGTTTGCGAGGAAGTCGGGATTCCCTGGCTAGCCGATAACTTTGAGCTACCTACCGACCAAGATGTGGCCAAGGACTGGGCCAGGATTATCGCCGATGTTCCCCCTTTGGGGAACCTTGATTTTACCGCCCGCGATGACATCACTACTACGCTCGGCCAGGGAGTGGTGTCCCGAGCTACTCCCAAAGATTTGGTTGGAATAATGAACTCACTCAGCTCGGCCCAGTTACTTGGTCGTTTTGGTTTGATAACTGGCGAGGTAAGCCTCTTTCCTTCCTTTTGCTCTAAGTAAATTCATTCTCGTTTTTGTTTGGTACTCATTCGATCTTCATGATTGCAGGCTTGTGCCGTGGTGAAATCGTTGTCGACCCGTCTTGGTCGGTCGGTGAATGGTGAAAAGAAGCTGCGCCGAGAAGCCCGTTCACATGAGGATGACATGAACGTTCTGAAGGCTAAGGTCGCGTCCTTGGAAAGCGACAATAATCAAAAGGCGGCAAAGTTGAACGAGGCGATGAAGCTTGTGGAGGAGGTGAAAGGGCAGCGAAACAAGTTGTCTGATCGAGTTGACGAGCTCTTGAAGGAGGCTGAGGGGACCAGCCAAAAACTTTCTTCGGCTATCGGGGAGAAGGAGGTCGCGATGAAAGAAAGGGATACTGCCCTGGCACAGGTAATGGGGTTCGGCGCCCAACTGGAGGCGGCTCGGGTGACCGCTGTGCAAGACTTTAGGGATGGCGAGGACTTTCTTGATGAACTGGTGCCGTATTATACTAAAGGATCTCGCCACATCCTCCGATGCGCAGCAGCTTATGGCGTACCAATGGGGGAGTTAGTCGATTGGGGGCTTGAGCCTTTCTCGGGCTCGTTTGTTCGTCAAGGACATGCCTTGGTCCCTTATCAGGATGAAGAGCTTCAGCTCGTGCACGGCGAGGACCGAGAGGCTGGCCTGAATGAGTGGGTACCCCCGGTGCCTTCAGATGTGAACGTGTTGTCTGTGATCGAGGCCATCAAGAGAAATGAGGATGTTCCTTTTGACCCCGAGCTGACCATGCAGACTTTCCTGGGTGAGCAATCTAATAGGGAGCGGCTCGCCGATGACGTCGAAGCGGCCGAGCACCGACCCGAGCTCCCCCTTCCGGGACGATCCCCGGCTCCCTCGAATTCATTGCCTCGCTGTGACGAGTGTTTTTAGGCCTTTGTGCCAATGTAACAAACAATTATCTCTTTGACAGCTTTGTTTATCTTTCTCTTATTTACTGATTATCGATGATGAGCCTGCCATTCGGTGCTTTGCTTTTTTGTGATCCTTGTAGTTTATGAGAATGTCTGAGTTTTTAAAGTTTGTTTGTAATTATCTCTTTTTTTCTTTTGGGCCTATCCTCGTATACCGAGGATAGGTTTTTCCAGGCACTTGTGATATGCCGAGGGATAAGGTCTTTTCCAGGCTGTCTCGGTATCATAGGTCTTTCCAGGCCTATCGTATACCGAGGATAGGTCTTTCTGAAACTATCCTTGTATCCGAGGATAGGTCTTTTCTGAGCATATCCTCGTATACCGAGGATAGGTCTTTCTGAGCTATCCTATCTGGGGATAGCAGGATGGGTCTGCAGGCCTATCCTCGTATGCAGGGGATGGGTCTTTCTAGGCCTATCATGGGAGGATGGGTCTTTCTGAGCCTATCCTCGTATGCAGGGGATAGGTCTTTCTGAGCCTATCCTGTACCGAGGGATGGGTCTTTCTGAGCCTATCCTCGTATACAGGGATGGTCTTTCTGAGCTATCCTCGTATACCGGGGATAGG
>JABEVN020003663.1:0-17336 GCA_013146195.2 Codonopsis lanceolata | reverse complement strand
ATTTTAATGCTAATTTGATTAAATCTTATTTTTATTGTTATTTTAAACGATTATTAATGATTAAAAATAATTTATATAAACTAATGAACCTAACTTGACCAATTGGATTACTATTCTTGGCGATAGTGCTCTAGCTTCAACATTATGTTTTAATTAGTTTACTCGGTCTCTCTCACTCTTACATTTCTATACATACATAATTTAGGGTCTAAATCGAATCACCGAACAAAATTGAGATAAAGCCAAATCAACCAAGTCGTTTTTGGTTGACTTTAGTTTCAAAAATTAGAAAATCACTTTCGGTTCGGTGGGGTTCACGATTTTTGGTATCAAACCAAACAAAACCGAACCAACCAATCTATATATTTTTCCTTTATTTATTATAGAATATATATATTATTTATTAATTATTCTGGATCTTTAGATCATCTGATATGTATAATCTAAGCCATTGATTTAATCATTTATAATACATATTAAACAAAATCTTGATTCTTTGGAAGGACTATTATTTTTATATTATTTGTGTTTATTTTAGAATTTGAATTGTTTTTTATGATAATTTATTTTTAGTAGGTTATTATCTAATTTTAATGCTAATTTCGATTAAAATCTTATTTTTATTGTTATTTTAAAGCGATGATTAAGTTGATTAAAAATAATTTATATAAACACAAAACTGAACCAAACCAAACCAAATTGGTTACTATTCTTGGCAGTAGTGCTCCTAGCTTCAACATTATGTACCTAATTGGTTACTCAGTCTCTCTCACTCTTACATTTCTATACATACATAATTTAGGGGTCTAAATCAGAATCACCGAACAAAAGAATCGAATCAAACCAAATCAAACAAGTCGTTTTGGTTCGGACTTTAGTTTCAAAAATTAGAAAATCACTCGGTTCGGTTCGGTTCACGATTTTTGGTATCAAACCAAACAAAACCGAACCAACCAATCTATATATTTTTCCTTTATTTATTATAGAATATATATATTATTTATTAATTATTCTGGATCTTTAGATCATCTGATATGTATAATCTAAGCCATTGATTTAATCATTTATAATACATATTAAACAAAATCTTGATTGCTGGAAGGACTATTATCTTTTTCTATTATTTGTGTTTATTTTAGAATTTGAATTGTTTTTTATGATAATTTATTTTTAGTAGGTTATTATCTAATTTTAATGCTAATTTGATTAAAATCTTATTTTTATTGTTATTTTAAACGATGATTAAGTTGATTAAAAATAATTTATATAAACACAAAACTGAACCAAACCAAACCAAATTGGTTACTATTCTTGGCAGTAGTGCTCCTAGCTTCAACATTATGTACCTAATTGGTTACTCAGTCTCTCTCACTCTTGCATTTCTATACATACATAATTTAGGGGTCTAAATCAGAATCACCGAACAAAAGAATCGAATCAAACCAAATCAAACAAGTCGTTTTGGTTCAGCTTTAGTTTCAAAAATTAGAAAATCACTCGGTTCGGTTCGGTTCACGATTTTTGGTATCAAACCAAACAAAACCGAACCAACCAATCTATATATTTTTCCTTTATTTATTATAGAATATATATATTATTTATTAATTATTCTGGATCTTTAGATCATCTGATATGTATAATCTAAGCCATTGATTTAATCATTTATAATACATATTAAACAAAATCTTGATTGCTGGAAGGACTATTATTTTTTCTATTATTTGTGTTTATTTTAGAATTTGAATTGTTTTTTTTATGATAATTTATTTTTAGTAGGTTATTATCTAATTTTAATGCTAATTTCAGATTAAAATCTTATTTTTATTGTTATTTTAAACGATGATTAAGTTGATTAAAAATAATTTATATAAACACAAAACTGAACCAAACCAAACCAAATTGGTTACTATTCTTGGCAGTAGTGCTCCTAGCTTCAACATTATGTACCTAATTGGTTACTCAGTCTCTCTCACTCTTGCATTTCTATACATACATAATTTAGGGGTCTAAATCGAGAATCACCGAACAAAAGAATCGAATCAAACCAAATCAAACAAGTCGTTTTGGTTCGACTTTAGTTTCAAAAATTAGAAAATCACTTTCGGTTCGGTTCGGTTCACGATTTTGGTATCAAACCAAACAAAACCGAACCAACCAATCTATATATTTTTCCTTTATTTATTATAGAATATATATATTATTTATTAATTATTCTGGATCTTTAGATCATCTGATATGTATAATCTAAGCCATTGATTTAATCATTTATAATACATATTAAACAAAATCTTGATTGCTGGAAGGACTATTATTTTTTCTATTATTTGTGTTTATTTTAGAATTTGAATTGTTTTTTTATGATAATTTATTTTTAGTAGGTTATTATCTAATTTTAATGCTAATTTCAGATTAAAATCTTATTTTTATTGTTATTTTAAACGATGATTAAGTTGATTAAAAATAATTTATATAAACACAAAACTGAACCAAACCAAACCAAATTGGTTACTATTCTTGGCAGTAGTGCTCCTAGCTTCAACATTATGTACCTAATTGGTTACTCAGTCTCTCTCACTCTTGCATTTCTATACATACATAATTTAGGGGTCTAAATCAGAATCACCGAACAAAAGAATCGAATCAAACCAAATCAAACAAGTCGTTTTGGTTCAGCTTTAGTTTCAAAAATTAGAAAATCACTCGGTTCGGTTCGGTTCACGATTTTTGGTATCAAACCAAACAAAACCGAACCAACCAATCTATATATTTTTCCTTCATTTATTATAGAATATATATATTATTTATTAATTATTCTGGATCTTTAGATCATCTGATATGTATAATCTAAGCCATTGATTTAATCATTTATAATACATATTAAACAAAATCTTGATTGCTGGAAGGACTATTATTTTTTCTATTATTTGTGTTTATTTTAGAATTTGAATTGTTTTTTTATGATAATTTATTTTTAGTAGGTTATTATCTAATTTTAATGCTAATTTCAGATTAAAATCTTATTTTTATTGTTATTTTAAATGATGATTAAGTTGATTAAAAATAATTTATATAAACACAAAAAGCGAACCAAACCAAACCAAATTGGTTACTATTCTTGGCATTAGTGCTCTAGCTTCAACATTATGTACCTAATTGGTTACTCAGTCTCTCTCACTCTTGCATTTCTATACATACATAATTTGGGTGTCTAAATCAGAATCACCGAACAAAAGAATCGAATCAAACCAAATCAAACAAGTCGTTTTGGTTCAGCTTTAGTTTCAAAAATTAGAAAATCACTCGGTTCGGTTCGGTTCACGATTTTTGGTATCAAACCAAACAAAACCGAACCAACCAATCTATATATTTTTCCTTTATTTATTATAGAATATATATATTATTTATTAATTATTCTGGATCTTTAGATCATCTGATATGTATAATCTAAGCCATTGATTTAATCATTTATAATACATATTAAACAAAATCTTGATTGCTGGAAGGACTATTATTTTTTCTATTATTTGTGTTTATTTTAGAATTTGAATTGTTTTTTTTATGATAATTTATTTTTAGTAGGTTATTATCTAATTTTAATGCTAATTTCAGATTAAAATCTTATTTTTATTGTTATTTTAAATGATGATTAAGTTGATTAAAAATAATTTATATAAACACAAAACTGAACCAAACCAAACCAAATTGGTTACTATTCTTGGCAGTAGTGCTCCTAGCTTCAACATTATGTACCTAATTGGTTACTCAGTCTCTCTCACTCTTGCATTTCTATACATACATAATTTAGGGGTCTAAATCAGAATCACCGAACAAAAGAATCGAATCAAACCAAATCAAACAAGTCGTTTTGGTTCAGCTTTAGTTTCAAAAATTAGAAAATCACTCGGTTCGGTTCGGTTCACGATTTTTGGTATCAAACCAAACAAAACCGAACCAACCAATCTATATATTTTTCCTTTATTTATTATAGAATATATATATTATTTATTAATTATTCTGGATCTTTAGATCATCTGATATGTATAATCTAAGCCATTGATTTAATCATTTATAATACATATTAAACAAAATCTTGATTGCTGGAAGGACTATTATTTTTTCTATTATTTGTGTTTATTTTAGAATTTGAATTGTTTTTTTTATGATAATTTATTTTTAGTAGGTTATTATCTAATTTTAATGCTAATTTCAGATTAAAATCTTATTTTTATTGTTATTTTAAACGATGATTAAGTTGATTAAAAATAATTTATATAAACACAAAACTGAACCAAACCAAACCGAGTGATTTGGTTTGGTTCCAAACCTCTTTCGGTTCGGTTTGAAATTTTTGGAACCAATAGAAGGCGGTTCGAGTCGTGGTTTTGGTATAAACCAAATTAAACCGAACCACTTACACCCCTAAATTACATATAGACTAGTATTTGTGCCCGTTCCATAGGTACGTTGTTTGTATGAGATCAGTTCAAACAAAACCCACAACTGAAGGTTTTATTTGTAGAGGGGGGTAATTCAAACAAAACTCATAACTGATGAGTTTATATGTAACTCACATATTTATAAATCAATCTGGATCGCCAGTTGTATTTGACACAATTCGATCTGAGCTGTCAATTAACCTCTGATCTCTTTTATAATAAAGATGTGTACAAATTAATATCTTTTTTGTATGTGTAGGTTTTCTAATGGGAGGTGAAGCAAGGGACATTGCTATATGCCATTGTGATGTAGAGTTGTAGACCAGGATTGCGCACAATTATGCGGGGCTTGTCAAATTAGTTACAGATGCGTGAATACACAATGTGTATGCCAGTGCAGGCATCCTTCTAGTTCAAACCACACTTCATGTCTACCAATTATGATTTCAACAAATCACGTTATCTTAATTCTTCAATAAAAATGATGAAGGTCTTTATTACATTTTCCCACCTTCTTTATGTTTATGTTTATATTTATTATCTTTCTACTCCATACTTCAATTCCACCCCAACCAAAATATTTCAAAAAAATAATATTATCTCTATCCCAGATAAATGTTTCTAGTGGACAAAATACAATAATTAACAAATATAATTGATGATGATTGTAAAATATGTTGTGACAATAATACTCATTACACACACATTCCCTCTCATTAATTATGTACTCATTACACGCACTCTCTCTTTAAGATGTGTAAGAATGATAATATTAAATTAATGGATATATTATGAAGAATTTGTATACTAAAAGTATTTAGGAAATTAGTTGGGACATATCAAAATAGAAAGTAGGAACATTTTTCTGAGACGGATGATAAAACTGTCAAAATGGGTTGGGCTAGCCCGCACCACCACTTAAAAGAGATTGGTATATTTCTTAGGCCCACCATTTTTTTTGGACTGACTCGCCCCGCCTCATCAAATGGTGAGTTGAAGTGGATTATGGGTTGGCTCACCCCACCAACCTTCCTTGACAGCTCTGACGGAGGATTATATACTTCTTCTACCTTTTAAATATAAGAAGAATAATTTTAAAGTTTTATATAAATAAAATTACAATCCCCAACGTTTATATATGTTCAAGATCAAGGAAGAGGAAGGAATGATCTAAAGAAACCTTAAGATTGTATTATGAATATCTTGAAGAGAGATTATTATCTCGTCTATTCAAATATATTACAAAAGAGCAAGAGAGAAATATATATATACTACCTAATAGACTAAACAGAATCCAACAAGGAATAGAAGAAAGAAATCAAGAAATACACTCGCTACCCTCCTATTAACTGAGACTTTATTTAATTGCACTTAAACCCCCTGAAGTCTTCATTTGTCTTTGTCTTTGTTGCTGCCATTATTGTATGTCTCAACATCCCCCCTCAAGTTGAGAGTGGAAAACAAGTTTTGCACATACAACTTGGAAAGAAGATGGAAGAAGTGAGCATTGGACAAGGCTTTAGTGAAGATATCAGCAGGTTGGTTAGGAGGGAATGTAATGTGTGGATATGAGTTTTTTTGTGCAACATTTCTCGACAAGATGGCGCCTATGTCAATGTGCTTGGTCCTCTCATGGAAGACATGATTAGCAGCTATGTGTATAGCAGATTGGTTATCACAATAAAGAGGAACAGGTAAACCAGGCTCTATTTGAAAGTATTTAAGAAGGGATATTAGCCATTTTATTTCACAGCAAGTATTGGCCATGCTTCTATACTCAGCTTCATCAGAGGACCTGCTAATGGTAGTCTGTTTCTTGCATTTCCAAGAGATGAGAGAGTTCCCTAGGAATACACAGAAACCTGAGAGAGATCTTCTTGTAATAGGGCAAACAGCCCAATCAGAATCACAATAGGCACTTAGAGATAATCAGCCGAAATGAGAAGAATAAACCTTGACCAGGACTCCCTTTGATATACTTTACTAGTCTTATGGCAGCCTGCCACTGATGTTTTTGGGGTTTGGCCATAAACTAACTTAGAACCTGGACACTATATGAAATATCAGGTCTTGTGATAGAAAGATATAGCAGCCTGCCAATGAGTCTTCTGTAACATGCAGGATTGACTAAGGGGGAACTGATGATACTGGCCAGTTTGTGATTTTTCTCTATAGGTGTGGGAGCAGGCTTAGCATTGGTAAGCTTGGTATCACTTATGATGTCCAAAGCATACTTTCTTTGGTGGAGACAAATTCCAGATTTGTTTCTTGCAACTTCCAATCCCAAAAAGTATTTCAAGGGTCCAAGGTCTTTAATAGGGAATTTGGATGTAAGATAGGACTTAACTGATTCAACCAAATATCTGTTGGTTCCTGTGATGAGAAGATCATCCACATATACAAGGATAGTAACAAACTTAGTTCCAGTTTGATAGGTAAATAGGGTATGATCATTAGGGGATTGATTAAATCCAAACTGAAGGAGAGTAGAAGAGAATTTCTCAAACCATTGCCTAGGAGCTTGTTTGAGGCCATAGAGAGACTTAGCAAGCTTGCAGACAGTAGGAGAGGGACCTTGAGGGAAGTTGTGTGAGTAGCCTGGAGAAAGATCCATGAAGACTTCTTCATGAAGATCTCCATGCAGAAAGGCATTGGAGACATCAAGTTGACATATAGGCCAATGCTTGGCAGCTGCTATGGCAAGGAAAACTCTACTGATTGTCATTTTAGCCACAGGAGAGAAGGTTTCAAAATAATCATTGCCTTCTATCTGAGTGAATCCTTTAGCCACAAGCCTGGCCTTGTATTTGTTAATAGTGCCATCAACATTTTGCTTAGTTTTGTATATCCATTTGCAGCCTACAGTTTTCTTGTTAGGTGGAAGATATTGTAGAATCCATGTACCATTGGTTTCCAGGGCTTGAAGTTCTTCAGCCATGGCTGTACACCATAGAGGGTCTTGAGAGGCTTGATTATATGTTTTTGGCTCACTAAGAGAAGAGATATTGCAACTGAAAGCTTTGTAAGAGGAAGAAACATTGGTGTAGTTGCAATATTTACTCATAGGGTAAGAGGATGTGTGGTTGGCTGATGGTTGAGCTAAATTAGCTGGTAGACCAGTGTAGTCTTTGAATTTAGCAGGAATGGTTTTTTCTCTCTGAGGCCTGGTTGATATGGTGGTTTTTCTGGTGTAAATAGGAGCAACATCTTCAGTAATAGTTGGGTTATCGCCGCATTGCGATGCATTTACATCTTGGACTCATCTTGATTAGCACTTGTGTTTTCTTCATATGTGAATTCAGCAGAGTTAAATGGACTGACATTGTCTTCATATGTATTGATAGGTGAGGTCATGGTTGATTTAAAAGGGAAGATGGATTCATGAAATATAACATCTCTGCTATATATAACTTGATTTGTCTCAAGATTGAAAAGTTTGTAAGCCTTCTTGTTACTGGGATAGCCAATGAATACACACCTTTGAGATCTAGGTGAGAATTTGTCTCTGTTATGGGAAGATGTTGAAGCATAACAGAGACATCCAAGAGTTCTGAGATGCATATATTTAGGAGCTACACCAAAGAGGGCTTTAAAAGGAGTTTTGAACTTGAGAACAGAACTAGGAAGCCTGTTTATTATATATGTAGTTGTTAACAGGCAGTCACCCCAGAATTTCTTGGGAAGATTGGCTTGGAACCTTAAGGCTCTAGCAAGCTCTAGAAGGTGTCTATGCTTTCTCTCAGCCCTACCATTTTGTTGGGGTGTGTCTACACAGGTGCACTGATGAAGGAGGCCTTGGGATGCTAGAAGACTGCCAACTCCATCATTTAAAAATTATGTACCATTATCAGTTTTCAGATGCTTGACAGAAGTTTGGAACTGATTTTTCACCATATTGAAGAAGTAAGGGTTTGGCAGACTTGAGTTTTGGATTTTAGTAAAAAGGTCCAAGTGGCTCTTGAGTGGTCATCAACAATGGTAAGGAAGAGGGTACATCCATCATAAGTACACTGTCTGTAAGGTCCCCAAACATCACAATGAATGAGGTCAAAAATATTTGAGATGTGAGAGTTACTTAGAGGGAAGGATTGTCTTGTTTGTCTTGATAGATGGCTGATATCACAATGAACATGAAGGTTTGGATTGAATTGTAACTCAAGAGCTTTAATATGCTTCATAGAGTGAATAGGAGCATGCCCAAGTCTATTATGCCACAAATGCACTTTATTTAAAGGTTTTGAAAAAAAGAAAGAATTGCTACATTTAGAGAAGTTAGGTTTGACAGCATTATTATAATCAGAAGTAGAATTTTTGAGCTTGCCGTCTTCAGATAGAGTTAGCTTGTAAAGGCCACCATTATATCTACCAATCTTCAGTCTCTGGTGAGTTTGGTCCTGAAGATAGCAAGATGTGTCAGAGAAGGTTAGGCACATATTGTTGTCATGAGTGAGCTTACTGCCAGATATAAGATTAATATGAAAGTCAGGAGCATAATAGACATCTTTGAGGATAATATCTTTGGACAGAATCACCTTCCCTTTGTGAGTAATGATGGAGGCCTTCCCATTGGGCAGATGTATAACAATGTTGATAGGGGTAGGTTTAATGAGATGTTCAAGGGGATTGGTGATATGATTACTAGCTCCAGTGTCTATGATCCAATCAAGACACGTAGATTTTCTATTGTTAAGGCACACATGTGATGAGTGAGTAGTACCTGATAGATGATCTTCAGGAGTGTCAACCATAATAGTGGAAAAAGACATACTCTTTACATTTTTGAGAAGAGACATCAGTTGCTGGTATTGCTCAGAAGTAAGAAGATTAGAGTTGTCAGAAGTGCAGACATCTGTTCCTTTAGTCTCTTTGGTAGAATCTTGGACAGTAGCATTGTTAGTTGTGGTATTGATTCTATTTTTTCCTTTATTTCTTAGCATTTTGGTAGGATCAGGTTTGGTTCCATATAGAGGGTGTCATTCTGGAAATCCATGGATGAAGAAACAATTGTCTTTGGTATGTGAGTCACCATGACAATGGTCACAAAAAAATTTGCCTTTAGTGGAGGTGGATTGATAGTTTCCTGCAGTTTTTCCTTTGGCAGATTTGTTTCCAGAGTTGTTGATTTTTCCCATAAAGGCTGAGGGAGGATTCTCAAAATTTGAGCCAGATTGTTGCCTTTGCCCTTCTTCTTGAACCAACATAGAGACAACTTTTGTGACAGAGGGAAGAGGGTGAATTCTAAGTATTTGGCCTCTTACATCAGTATATTTCTCAGAAAGGCCCATTAAGAATTGAGTTAGTTTGGTGATATGTTCGAATTCTTCTTGAGCAGCCTTAGAGCCACAAGAGCAGTTGCAGACACACTTGGGTATTTGAAGTAGATTAGTTAACTCATCCCATAGCCCTCTGAACTTGGTGAAATAGCCATTTATGTTAAGATATCCTTGAGTGCAAATCATGATGTTTTTCTGGATTTGAAAAATCTTGGGAGCATCACCCTAAGAAAATCTGGTGGTAATGTCATCCCAAATTTCATGGGCAGTAGGGAGATAGACAATACTTTGACGTATTTCTGTACTCACAGCATTGAGAAGCCAAGAAACAGTCATGCTATTGCATCTTTCCCAGGCACTTATATATTTAGATGGAGGAATGGGTTTCTTGTTGGTCCCATTGATCATGCCTAATTTATTTTTGGCAGAGAGAGCAGTAGTGACAGAGATCTTCCATTGATTGAAGTTGGAATCTGTGAGAAGTTCTGAGACAAGGTTCATGCCAGGATGATCATTGGGGTGTAGATAGAAAGGGTGTCCAGGATTAAGTTGAAGAGAGGGTTCTGGCAGATCATAGTCATCTGTTAAGATATTGGTATTCTTGTTTTTCTCATTCTTTAACTCAGATGTAGAATCAGCCATGAGAAGAAAGAAGATGTAGGACAAAGGAACAGAAGAAGATTATGAAAGAAATCCAAAGAATTAGAAGAGGATTATACCTTTATTGATGCGGAAGAGATATTTGGGAAGCAGAATTGCTAGGCTCTGATACCATGTTCAAGATCAAGGAAGAGGAAGGAATGATCTAAAGAAACCTTAAGATTGTATTATGAATATCTTGAAGAGAGATTATTATCTCTTCTATTCGAATATATTACAAAAGAGCAAGAGAGAAATATATATATACTGCCTAACAGACTAAACAGAATCCAACAAGGAAGAGAAGAAAGAAATCAAGAAATACACTCGCTACCCTCCTATTAACTGAGACTTTATTTAATTGCATTTAGACCCCCTGAAGTCTTCATTTGTCTTTGTCTTTGTTACTGCCATTATTGAATGTCTCAACAATATATATATATATATATATATATATATATATATATATATATATATGTATGTATGTATGTATATGTATAAGAATGTTTATAGTACGAGAGAGAGATGGTCTGAAAAAAAATAAAAATAGGCATTGTGTATGATCATTTTATGGATCTTAAATTGTATGATAGAACTTTATTATCTCAAAACTTAATCCATTAATACACGATGAATCAGATAAAGGTAGTCGGTCTCTCCCAGTTTACTACTACCTCTATCTTGGCCGGGTCTACTGAGACTCCATCTTTTGACACTACATGACCTAAGAAACTCACCGTTTCCAACCAAAAATCACATTTCTTGAACTTTGCATATAATTTCTCCTCCTTTAAAATCTGTAGTACCGCTCTCAAATGTTGCTCGTGCTCCTCCCGAGTTTTTGAGTAGATCAGTATATCATTGATGAAGACAATTATGCACCGATCTAGAAACTTCCGAAACACTCGGTTCATTAAGTCCATAAATGCTGCCGGAGCATTTGTCAACCCAAACGGCATCACCAAAAACTCGTAGTGACCGTACCGTGTTCTAAATGCAGTCTTAGTAATATCCTCCTTTTTGACCCTCAGTTGGTGGTACCCCGAACGAAGATCGATCTTAGAGAAGTAGCATGCTCCATGTAGTAGGTCAAAAAGATCGTCGATCCTTGGTAACGGGTATTTGTTCCTCACCGTGACCCGATTCAACTCACGGTAATCTATGCATAACATCATCGTCCCGTCTTTCTTCTTCACAAACAAAACTGGAGCACCCCATGGTGATACGCTAGGCCTAATGAGCTCCTTCTCCAACAACTCCTGTAATTGCTCCTTCAATTCCTTAAGTTCCGCAGGAGCCATTCTATAAGGTGCTTTAGAGATTGGGGTTGTCCTAGGTGCTAAATCAATTAAGAATTCCACCCCTCTCTGGGGGAAGTCCTATTAATTCTTCAGGAAACACCTCCGTAAACTCCCTAATCACAGGAAGTGATTCAAGACTAACCCCTTCCCTACGTGTATCAGTAATGTGTGCCAAATAACCTTGGCAACCCTTCCTAAACAATCTACGAGCTTGCATTGACGAGATACAACCTGTTAGAGCCGTTGGCTTAGAACCCTTAAATCGAAACTCCGGTTCTCCTGGAATACAAAATATTACCTCCTTCCCGAAACAGTCCACCTTAGCATGAAAGGCAGCTAACCAGTCCATTCCCAAAAATATGTCAAAATCTCGAATGTCTAAGGAAATCAGATCTATAGGCATTTCCCTACCCTCCAAATTCAACCAACAAGACATATATACTGAAGTCACTGGAATAGACTCCCCCGTTGGTGTATCTATAACTAACTCAATATCTAGGTTTTGTGGCGGCAGTTTCATGCGTTGTGCAAGAGATGTAGATATCACAGAATGGGTTGTACCCGGATCAATCAATGCATACAAACTACGAGAAGAGAGTTGGACGGTACCTGCCACCACGTCATTGGTAGCGCGAGCATCTCT
Source organism: Codonopsis lanceolata (assembly GCA_013146195.2). Lineage (NCBI taxonomy): Eukaryota > Viridiplantae > Streptophyta > Magnoliopsida > Asterales > Campanulaceae > Codonopsis > Codonopsis lanceolata. The sequence continues at coordinate 5,044 of JABEVN020003663.1, read as the reverse complement.
TGCGTTCATTGCATGCACTCTACCCTGCTCCCTTGGTTTAGGTTTGTCCCCGTCACCAGTGTTCTGAACAACCCGATTCCTCAGTGGCTCAGGGCAATCTCTGACTTTGTGTCCCATCTTGCTGCAGTTAAAACAAGCTCTTGTTTCCCTGTGGCAAGCCAATGTCGGATGCTTTCCCCCACAGGTCTTACAACTCTCAATCTGCCCCCGATTCGCATTCCATCTGTCCTGACCTTGGTCCTGTCTCTGATCTTATCCTTGATTCCGATTCCGATTCCACTGATTTGACCCATTGGATCTATTATCATCTGTGTTTCTCCTCTTATGCCCACTGTAACCACCTCCTCGATGACCTGACTGATCCCGAGAATTATTTCCTCGATAACCCGACTGATCCTAAGAACTACCTCCAAGATTCTCAAAATCTCTCTTTTTCTCCTCCCGCTTCTTATGATAGTTAGCTGATACCCGTTCAAGAATTCTAGCCCGGTCGACAACTTCAGCATAAGTTTGCAACTGTAAGGCTACTAAGCGATGACTAATCCTCCCATCGAGGCCTCTTTCAAGCATTCTAGCCTTTTGCTTCTCATTCTCGATGTAACCAGGAGCGTATTTTGATAGCTCCGTGAATTTGACAGCATACTCATCCACCGTCATCTTACCTTGTTCTAAATTTAGGAATTCAGCCAGCTTGCCGTCCTGCACACTTTCAGGGAAATACTTCTTGTAGAAGACCTCAAGGAAAGTCTCCCATGTGTATTCTTCTGCCCCAATTGCTTCAACTATTCTCATCTCGGACTGCCACCACTGATCAGCCTCTCCTTCGAACTTGAAGGTGGCGAGGTTGACCTTTTGCTCACTTGTGAGGGTCATCGTTCTAAAAATCTTCTTCATACTATCAACCCACTCTTCTGGTTTAATTGTGCCTGGCGCGCCTGAGAAGGGCTTAGGGCTTCTCTTCTGGAATATGTCAAGGGGGTCCTTTGCTAATGTTTGAGGTTGAGGAACTACAGGCGGAGGTTGCGGTGCAGCAGGTTGAGGTTGTGGTGCTGCAGGCTGAGGTTGTGGTGCAACAGGCTGAGGTTGTGGTGCTGCAGGCTGAGCTGGTGCCGTATTTCCTTGATTCCTATTTCCCACAAGGGCTTGTGCTATAGTCTGAAGTAACACAAACAGAGTAGGGTCTACTGGAGTTGCATTAGGCTGGTTTGCTGCATGCTTTGGTTCATTAGTGTTTACGTTTGGTGGGGGTACACCATTTTCCCCCACAATTTCGAAAGTTGAGTCCTCAATGACTCTACCGGCTCTAGTACCTCTTCCACGTCCACGTCCACGTCCACGAGTTTCGGTGCGACCTCCACGTACCATTAGGTACTGAGATATAAACGACATGGGGTTAAATAATGTCTAAAATTCCATCACACCGAAAGTGGTTCTCGTTATTCAGTATGATGTAAATGGGAGCAACTTACATAATTGTTACATAATATCATTTTCATTCAAAACTTATCTTATGATCTTACGCACTCAAAATGTATATCAGTACGGACATAGTTGTAAGGAATATTGATGAACATTCAAATAAATCCTTAAATTTATTAATTCAAAAAAAATAAATAAATTCCAACATCTCAAAATTTGGGTACATTTAGAGTATCTCATGTCTTATAACTAAAATTCTGAAAATTTGGCTTTGGGGAAATTTTTATTGATATGGTTTGGCGCACAATTTCTGAAAATTGGTTTTAGGTCATTGTTAATGGTGAGGCAACAGGTTTTTTCAGTCTTGAGGGTCTTCTGGCGATCCACCTCTCCCCAAATTATTTATTATTCTTTGCGAAGTTCTCAAGTGGTTTAAATAAGCTCCAATCGAAAGGCCTCACTTTGCTTTTTCTACATCGAGCGGATGTCCTATAATCTCTCATTTAGCTTTCGCTAATGATGTTATAATATTCTGCAATGGCAATAAGAATTCTCTCTCCCAGCATAAAGCTCTCCTTGCTCGTTATGAACGCTGTTCGGGCCAGCTAATTAACTCCAATAAAAGTCGCTTTATTATCTGCCAAATGCACAGCTCGGGTTCTTGCTCTTCGTCACCATCTTGGCTTTAATTATATGGCTCTTCCTATTTCTTATTTGGGCTGCCCGATGTTTGAAGGGCGCAAGAAAAAGAGTTTGTTTGATCCTTTAATTGCTAAAATTCGGTGCCAAGATTGGATCCTCGGTGGAGCTATGCTCAATAAACTGCAGGAAGGTAACCTTGATTAATGCGCTTCTCCACTCTATCACCATGTACCAACCGCCATTCTTGATCCTCCTATTCTTTGTGATAAAACTTCTAAACCGGATGATGTCTAACTTTTTCTGGGGCTCGATTGAAGGAAAAAATAAAGCTCATTGGATAGCTTGGGACCAATGTTGCTGTCCAGTCTTGGAAGGATGGCTGGGAGTTCGAAAAATCCCTGCATATTGTTAAAGCTTATTCGATGAAAATTTGGTGGAGATTTCGATCATCTAACAATCTCTGGTCTCGTTTCATGAGGGCTAAATACTGTGGTGAAGTTCATCCCTCTGTTGCTTTTACTTCGGGTTCGCACATCTGGAAACGTATGTGTTCAATCCGAGGTATTACGAAGCCTCACATTAAATGGATTATAGGTAAAGCGATCGCCTCTTATGGCTTGACAAGCGGCCGCCCGATTCTTCCCTCGTTTCCACCTTGCTCATAACTCTAATATCCGTGTCGGAGATATTTTTGAATCCTCTAATGACCTCTCCAATGTCTTTGCTCGCCGATCGGGTCCCTCCATTGTATCGACAATTGAAAAGAATGGAATTAGTCTTTCGTGATCAACCCGACTTGGCTTGTTGGAGTGATTCTTCTAATGGCAAGTTTTCTTTATCCTCACGGCACTTAGTTCGCAGCTCTCTTCCTACTATTCTATCAAAGAAAGTTTATTTGGTATAAACATCCGCCTCGCCCAGATCGGCAAGATTTTTCTATGGAGATTATTCCGTAGCGTCTCCCTATTGATGAAAGCCTTTTTAAAAAAGGTTTTTCGCTAGCCTCTAAATGCTATTGTTCGCGACTCCGGATATTCGAAACTTACCTTCATGTATTTTTAAATAGTGTTCTTGCTCGAGAAGGTTTGGATGTCGCTCCAACATCTAGTTAATCCCGCTCCCCTACGCGGTCTATCGACTGAATTGATCTCGCATGCATTGGTGGTCCAAACCAAAATCATTCGTTACAAACATGCTATTCTCCCTTCAATTATCTTATGGGAGATTTGGAAGTCTAGAAATAAAGCGATTCATGAAGGTATTCAGTAGCCCTCACGGATCATCAGCGGCTAAATGTTAAACATGCCCTATCCAACATAATGGGCGTATTTGGGTTTCACTCGTCATTTTCCGTCGGGCTCAAAGCCTGCTCAATTGCCACCTTTTGGCAGAATTCTCGTAAACAAATTCGTGCTTTAGCCGGGCGAAACCTCTCGATGGCCTTTACAAGCTTAATTCGGATGGTGCTGTCGGGGCAACCGAGTTTGGCGGGAGGAGTGTCGCGACTCTAATGGTTCGATTATCTCACGCTTACTCATCATTTTTTGGTCACTCATCGACTTTATTGCGAGAATGTCGAGCTCTTTTGAGGAGTCAAATGGCTTCACCATCACAATATGGTTGGGCCATGTGAATGGACTCTAAAGTCCTTTTTAAACTGCGTTACGAGCTCCTCAAAACCCCCATGGGCAAGCTCTACATGATCCGTGCTATTCAATCTATTCGAGACCTCTATGCATTTCGTTTCGGCATTGTTTCGGAAGCCAATTGATAGGCGATGCTTTAGCTAACTTTAGTTGTGATCAAAGATGACTTTGACTCGGTATCTTTACTATCCATCCGCATTTCGAGGGCTAATTAATCTAGATAAGCATGGAACTTCGGTCAATTAGAATCTCTTAGTACGTATTTTTTTTATTCTTGGGAGTTTTCTTGTAAGCCTTTCTTTTTGCTCGAAGTTAGGCTCCTTAGTCCCCCCCTCTAGAGTCGGGGCGGTTGTCTCCCTACGTATATTATTTTTTTTATCAATAAAATTTAGCGGTGCGTCCCTTTGTTTCCCAAAAAAAAACTAAAACAACCCTCTAAACAAACTCAACGACTAGGGTAACTATAAAACGAAATAACTAGTGTAATGTTCTATCTAGTTTTCGTCTCCTCTTCATCTTCCTCTAGTCTTCGATTTTCTTCCACCATCGGCCCATTATCTATGGCCATTTTGGACAGCGTCCCCAAACATTCTTAGCCAAGAAGTTAGTGTTGCTCAGCCTCGCTTAGGCTTCCGCGTTGACTCTCCTAGAATCTTCTATTTCGTCAAAGTGTCTAAACAAGGCATTTTGTGTCAACTCTAATGCCTTCATCATCTCCTTGACTTGTGCTAGTAGGGCTCCGTTTTCATTCACTAGCAACCTTTACCATTTCTTAGCAACGGTTTCGCTCCTTAGCAGTGTTCTCCTACTCCAAGACATGGTTAATTTCATCGAGTTCGGCTACCCTAGTGTGCATCGTATTCAATCTCGTTCTAGCAGTGTCACGGGTGGAAGCGCCCTTGCCCTACTTGTATTGTTACGTGTAATATATATATATATATATATATATATATATATATATATATATATATATATATATATATATATAATTGGAGTATTACACTCTCACCCCCTTAAAAAAAGTTTAGTCCCTAAACTTATGTACCAAGTCAAATGAAGAGTTCAGGGTGCTTCTCCTTCATTTCTTCCTCAAGTTCCAAAGTAGCTTCCCTCTCAGTATGCTTCCGACTTCGTGTAAGATTTCCTTCTCTTTTCCCTTGCTCCTACCGACGTCTCACTTTCTCTCTCAGATATCAACCGGTTTGATTATATTGATAACCCAAACCCATAAAAAATCTCTACTTATCCTCAAAGAATACTTGGTAACCCAGTTTGGTTGCCACGAACTCACTCCTGGTGAGAATGGCATTATTTGAACCGATCGGGAATTAGATAAG
>JABEVN020003662.1:0-17334 GCA_013146195.2 Codonopsis lanceolata | reverse complement strand
CCTTTCTCAAGCAGATTTAAGATATCGCCGTATTCGGGGCTCGTGATCTACTTAGGCCATTAATTTTGAAGTAGTATCTTGGGAGTGACCTTCTTCCCGACTACGAATGGTTGAACATTAGTTTCTGCGGGAATTTGGACTAGTGATGCCAAAGTGGCTAAGGCATCGGCAAATTGATTTTTATCTCGTGGCAAATAGTGGAACGAGATAGAGTCAAATCGAGCGGCAAGTGCTGTTAATTTGGCATGATAGAGCTGCAGTCGTGGATCCTGGGTTTTCCATCTTCCTTCGACTTGATTTATGATCAGGAAAGAGTCTCCATAGACTTTGAGATCTTTGGCTCCCCTTTGGAGAGCTTCTTCTAGGCCAGCAATACATGCTTCATATTCCGCCGTGCTATTTGAACATTCGAACTCCAACCTTATAGCTAGCGGAGTATGAGAATCAGCTGGATCAATGAGCAAGATTCATATGCCAAAGCCTCTTTTATTTGCGGCTCCGTCAAAGAACATCTGCCAGCTGGTGTCATGGTCAGTGATTTCCAGGACACTTTCATCTGGGAAGCCAGGCTCAGTTGCATCTTTGGCCTTCAAGGGTAAATCGACTATGTGGTCTTCAATTACGCTCCCTTTGATAGATTTGAGTGTGACATAGGTTTTTTTTTTTTTTTTAATTTTTTGAAGAAGCAGGGCGGCACCTGCGCATTTATTAGAACAAACAAAAGGAAACAAGGAGGGGGACAACCAGCCTTACCCAAAATAGGGGGGACAAAGGAGCCTTACCTCTATAGAGCAAATACAACATTATCTACGCAAATGATACAAACCCAAAGCATCCTGTCTAATGGCCAATTGAACTGAACGAGGAAGATCACTTGGCCTAGAAAACCCACGGAACTCTCCATGCTCATGACCAAACGCTGCCAACCTATCCGCTGCAAAATTCTTTTCCCGAACCACATGCAACAATAAATAGTCTTTAGCCAGATCTCGGCAAGCACGCAATAAATATATATATCGCCAAGGAAGACTATTAACCCCTTCTATACCCAGCACCGCGACCTTAGAATCAGATTCTACAACTACCTGATCCAGAAGCAATCTTCGACATAACAACAAACCGTCACGAAGAGCTAAAATTTCAGCCAACATAGGTTATGTCAAACTCGTTGAGAAGAAAGGACCACTTGGCCAGTCGGCTGGACAGTGATGGCTTGCCAAAGATGTACTTGATAGGGTCCATTCTGGATATGAGTTTGATGGACTATCCTTGGAGATAGGTCTTGAGCCTTTGAGTGGCCCAGACTAGGCCGATGCAGCTTTTCTCCAGTGCTGAATAGTTTAGCTCGCTTCCTTGCAGCTTCCTACTTATGAAGTATATAACATTTTCAACATAGGAATTTTCTTTCTCTTGGGAGAGCATAGCCCCTACTGACGTGTTTGTGACGGTTAAATATATGAGGAGAGGTTTATGTGTATAGGGTGGAGCTAGCACAGGGGGATTGGTAAGGTAGGATTTTATTTTTTTGAAAGGCTAGCTGGCACTTCTCGTTCCAGACTTGGTCAGTATTCTTTTTTAGGAGTTTGAAGAGGGGCTCACATGTGGTTGTCAGCTGCCTGATGAAGCGGCTGATATACTGCAATCGGCCTAGGAAGCCTTTGACTTCGGTTGGAGTTTTTGGCCACGACATTTCTAGGATGGCTTTTATCTTCACTGGCTCGATCTCGATGCCCTACTCGGTCACTAAGAATCACAGGACCTTACCTTTGGTAACCCCAAATGTGCATTTGGTGGGGTTAAGCTTCATTTGGTGCTTCCTTAACCTTTCGAAGAATTTTCGAAGGTCTTTGATATGGGCGCCGTTAGCGTCGCTGGAATGCACGATCATGTCATCAACATAGACCTCCATTTCTTTGTGGATCATGTCGTGGAAGAGGGTGGTGGTAGCCCTCTGATAAGTAGCCCCGACATTTTTCAGCCCAAATGGCATGACAATATAGCAATAAGTACCCCAGAGAGTGTTAAATGAAGTCTTCTTCTGGTCCTCTGTTGCCATTTTGATTTGATTATAGCCCAGCATGCCGTCGACGAAGGATCGGACTTTGTAAGCAGCGACGGCGTCTACCACAATATCAATATTGGGTAGAGGGAAGTCATCTTTGGGCAACGCTTGGTTGAGGTCGCGGAAATCTACACAGATCCAGACCTTCCCGTTGGGCTTGGGAACAGTTACTATATTGGACAGCTAGATCGGGTATTTAACTACCCGAACGAAATTGACTCGCAGCTGCTTTATGATTTCTTCTTTAACTTGTAATGACCATTCCGGCTTGATGCGGCGGAGCTTTTGCTTGACTGGCCGAGCATCCGGATATATGGGGATCCGGTGTTCGACTATAGTTGGGTCTAGCCCTGGCATATCTTCGTAGGACCAGGCAAATATGTCCATGAACTCTTTGAGGAGATCAATGAGTGCTACCCTTTCAGAGCCTTGCAGGTAGTTGTCGATTTTGATTTCTTTGATTTCATTGTCTAGCCCCAGATTGATAGTAGACAAGTCTTCAGTTGTTGCTGATGAATGGCTCTGTTCCTGGTGCTCAACTGACTTTACAAGCTCAAGCAAATAAATTTTATCTTTTGGGTCCATTTCTTTAAATGACTCATTATCATAATTATTATTATTTAATGCGTCTTTTAATGTAGGTGCAACTAAGGAATAAGCAAAGACATTCAGATTATCATTAAAAACAAACTGTACAAGGTTTATTACATTATTGAGGACCTGGGGTTTGAGATCCTTAACTTTAGGTAGCGGATCAGTAGATGACCAATCCGTAAAGATAGGGGAACGAATAGGGATAGTATATCCAAAGCGGTCCACCAGATCTGCGGGTGTCAAAAGCGGGCCGGTCGTGGTATACCGGGGCTTCAGAGGCTTATCGCCAATAAGCTCAAACTTAGCAGGAACTCTTTATAATAACCGCCTCCGTCTATCATACCCGTGAAGTCGTCTCTAGACCATCATCATCTAGCAAGGCCAAAGCATAATCGTCTTGGTCTATAGACCAAGTATTCTCAATAGTGACAGTCTTATATGCAGTGCTACGGGGCTCCAGGGTAACCTGTTCCATTCTATCTGTGAGAAGACTGACATCTTCAAAGATTTCCCAACCAGGGCATCTTTTCCCATTCTGGTCTAACCAGGGCTCATGAAACATGAGATAGGCTTCTGTTTCCCCCTTTCTTACAAAGTAACCATTTAGGGTTTTTCTATATGGTTGGAGAGGGGGATATTCATAAGGACGCTTTTCTCTTTCTGCCTTTCTTTTCTCACGTTTCATGACTACATTTGGGGTAGGCATGTATCCTAGACCAAAAGGAGGGATACATTCCTTAAGTTCATCTTGGACTAAATTAACAAGCCCTTGCTGATTTCTGTCGTGACCCAGACCAGGCATATAATTCATTTTTTGAAACATGTTTAAAGGGACAATGTTTCCTAGGGAGGTGACTTTCTTTCCAATGATGTCAGTTTCTCGGCCATATTCAATGGCGTTGACCACAGCTTGGGGGATAACCTCGAAACCACTGAGGAAAATTCCAGTGTCCTCATGTTCTATCTCGAGGATTGGGATATCCTCGTTTTCCTTATTTTCCACGATCTTATCAGCCAGAATAATCACTATGTGGTCATCGTGGATGAATTTGACACGTTGGTGCAATGAAGAGGCTACCCCCTTTACCCTATGAATCCAAGGGCGTCCCAGTAACAGGCTAAAGGTGGCTGGTATATCCAGGACTTGGAATTCTACCGGCATTTTTAATGGCCCAATAGTCAGCATTAATGTGACCACCCCTAAGACACATTTACTGGTGTTGTCGTATGCCTTGACTGTCTGCGAGGAAGGAGTGAGTTCTGATATTTTTGTTCCCAGATTGGCTAACGTGCTGACGGGACATACATTCAATGAAGACCCATTATCTATCAAAACTCGGGGAACCCGTTTCTCTAAAATTCCCACAGTGATATGAAGAGCATCAATGTGGTTGGTTCCTTCCTTTGGCAAATCTAGATCAGTGAACATTATCACGTTCCCAAAGTGAATGTTCCCTATCATTTGGGTGAGCTCATTTGGGGAGGTTTCAATTGGAATGACTGCCTGGCTTAAAGGCTTAGCCAGTATATCACGGTGGGTCCTAGAAGCACAAAGTAAGTCCAGATGGAAATGTTGGCTTGAGTTTTCTTCATCTGAGCTAATAAAGTATCTTCCACCGTTTTAGCCCCAATATCTGTTTCTTGGTCTTTTCCAGAGTGGTCACCTCTTTCCAGGTTTGGCTGGTAGGCTCGGCCAGATCGGGTAAGGTGGCTAACATCTCTACCGACCCAAGTGGCTTTTTCAATATTACAGGTATTTTGGCTACCCAGGATAGTGTCCCAAGTGAGCATATTGCAGCTAGGCTCTTTTATGGATAAAGATGGAGGAAAAGGAACAAGGATATATGGTAATGGATTTTTATTGATTTCAAACTTGGGCACACAGAACTTTTCATCAACCTCAATCATATTGATTTGAGGTAGGGGTTATTGACTATATTTGGTCTGGGTGGAGGCTTTTCAATAACCTTATCATCTATCAGGTCCTGGATAGCATTTTTGAGTATATAGCATTTATCGGTGAGGTGACCACTGGAGCGATGGTATTCATAGTACTGGGCATGGCTTTAATTCCTGGGAAGGGGGTTTGGTGGCTTATAATTCTCCAAAGGCTTTAGCACTCCCTGTGCCATTAGCCCTTGCAGTATCACAGACTGGGGAGCTTGCAATTCATCATAATGTCGGTTCACTGTTACGATTTCGAAATTTACGCGGGGCCATCATTTCCTCCCATTTGCATTGACGGACACAATCGACCCATAGTACCATGGAACAGAGCTATAATTTTGGGTAGAAACTGGGGCTGAGGCACTTCCTACCATATTGACGGCTGGCGATGGTGCGGTTGTTTTTCCTTTAGGATAACAGAAAGAACTAGGAGGCGTATTGTCTTTTAATTGCCCAATCTGTATATCGTCATCAACACGGGCTCCTATCTACAATATTTCTTTAAAATTGGTGTAGGGGAGATATTGCATATGTTCCAGGTAAATGGGCTGGAGGTTTTTAATGAACATTTTGCATGACTCAGCCGGATCAGGTCTGTCAAAGGTCTGGGCCAACTTTCTTTTCCACCTGACTGCAAACTCAGCGCAGGTTTCTTTCTCCCTTTGGGTGCACGACTTAAGGTCCCTTCTATTTTCAGGACTGGTGTTATCTTTGTATCTTTCAAGGAACGCTTCAGCTATCTGGTCCCAAGTATTCATGGTGCTGCTGTTAGACAACATTAACCATTGTTTGGCAGCCCCTATTAGGGTGAGGTGAAAATTGGAAGCCATAGCCTCCAAGCTAGCTCCCCTTGACTGCATGCCAGTGGAATAAGATTTCAAGTGGGATATAGGGCACCCAGTCCCATCAAACTTTTCTATGTCGGGCATTTTGAATTTTGAGGGTAGTATTGCTAAAGGTTGCAATACTAGTGCCCGCGTAGTAAATTCTCCTTTGTTGAGAAGTTTAAGCATCATGGCCTTCATATTTTCCATGTCGGCCTCCATTTTGGTGGCTGGGGGAGTTGGCTTTTGGTATATACTGGCTGGGTTAATTTCTGGCTGTGGTATCTGGTAAGGATTTTGAGTTGGGTAAGGATATTGGGATGGTGGATTTTGGGCAGTATATGGATTATGGGTTGATGGATTTTGGGCAATATAAGAAGTTTGGGCTGGTGGATTTTGGGCAATATATGGGTTCTGGGCTGGTGGATTATTGGTGGTTTTGGATGGGCGACCAGGATCATTGAAAGGTAGGTAGGTAGTAACTTGGCCTGGCGGGTTATAACTTTTTGGGTCAATATGTGGGCTATTTTGGAGTGGTTTGGTCGTGGGAAAAGGGAGGTCATTTGGGTTCTGGGGAATATTGGTGTTTGGGAGAGGATATGGGGGATAGGACGGATAAGGGCTGATATTTGGGTAGTAGGGACTCGGTGGAGGATTAGGATTTGGGGTAGTGGGAATATTTGGTGGGTTAGTGTTTGGCTGGGGAGTTGGGTTTGGAGGCACATGAGATGTTGATGCTTCCTGGGGGACTGTAGGGGGAGAGTTCACCTCACCACTTGGCTTTGGACCTTGCATAAGACTTGTTATTTAGCTTAGCAAGCGATCATGTCGTGCATCCAGATTTTGGTCTAGCCACTCCTGCATTGCCGGAGTGGGAGCGCACTGGAGCCCTGCGGCTGCACCCATAGCGGTTCACTTTTGGCGCCATCTTGCTCGGATCTGTACCTTGATTTTGCCCTTATACGTCTGGCCCGATACCCTACATTCGATTTACGCACTAATTTCCGGCTAAGGCGGTACTATCTATGCCTTTCCAAATTCGGGCCAGGTTTCTGAGGCAAATGGGTTATGGAGGAGGTATCAGAAGGCTGGCTGAAGGCTTTCTGGGCTTGGAGTACAGCGTGCCTTTATTAGTATATTTTATTATTATTATTTATGTTCCCTACAATTGACCGGATAAGCACCTGCTTTATTTTGACGGTCTCGGGATTTTTCCTGGAACAGTGGATTCTTTCTCCAGAGTATAGGACCAATGTATTCCACCTGTTTTTCGACTCCCCAAGACCGGACTGATCCCAGGCGAAGGGCCTATACTCTTTCCATGATCCACCATTCAAAATGGTCTAGGTCGAGCATCAGAGAATAATAAATCAGCCCCTGCGTATATAAATTTTTTTTTTGTTGCGCAATTTTTTAAATTATTTTTTTTGACTTGCGCACACACATTTTTTTTACCATATATTTTATTTTATTTTATTTTTTGATAGGGGCTGACCCATGATTCAAAGATGCAAAAACCGGTCGGTCTTTGAAGTGTCCTGAAAATCTATATGCATTCTAACGTTGGCTTATGCAAGGGATAGGCTGGTCATGGTGTAGGATAACAGTTCGGAATATACCTATATGCGTGCACGTGGGTGCGGTATCTAAAAAGCAGTAAAGTCTTTATTTATTTTCAGATATATAGACAGAAAATAAAAACATATATGGTTTGTCTTGCTGTTACACGTGGATTTTCTCGGCTTTTTAATTTGAGCGCAAGCAAGTGATCGATGTCTTATTTTAATTATTTTCCTTGCAAGTGGACAAGACTATTATAGAATAGTTTTGGAAACAAGGGTCGAACCCACAGAGACAAGAGAACACATATAGGGCAATTTATTGATAACAAATTATTAATCTAAGGGGGGTTTTATATTTATTCTATTCTAAACTACTGTTATTATTTAGGTGTCTAACTAATTAGCAGCAATTACAGGTTATGAAGATCTTATGGAAGATGGTAATCTAGGATTAGGGTTTCACTTGTATATCCTCTATGTTTAATTCAAAATAATTATCATTCAATTTCTTGGGTTCGTTCACGAAAGATAGATATAGTCTGTTGAATTATTGGTTCAGCCTCCATCCCCGCATCATTCATCCATTCTATATCCTAAGCACAAGAACATATGATCTATCTGTCACCTAGGTCATGTATGAACCTGGTCCTAACTTTTCACTCTCCTGCATCGATAGGTCAAATTTATTGTGATGGTGAGCCAGTGTACGACATATGCACATTGGTCATGCAGTTATCCGCACCTCTAAGCCTTTATTATTTGCGATTACATTCATTTGTTCAAAGCGAAATAATAGAGGGATTGATAAACACCACAATCAACAAGAATTGAATGAACATAAATATGAATTAGAACATAAATTCAATACAAGTTACCTCCCACCTCCTAGATTAATGATGATTTAGTTCATCATAGACGATGAACAACACATGGAGATGAATGGAGACATGATCTGATCTTCAATACTTGTAATTACACAATCTAAATATGTTATACAACTTAAAATCTATTCTAAAGCTATAGAAAATTGTTTCCAGCTGTTTCTCCTCTTCCTAGGCTTTGGCTACCGACTCCTATTTATACCGAGGAGTTGTATTTCAATCGAATCTCTAGTGAAAACGCCAAAAATCGCATTCTGACCACCTTGCTGTCGCAAGGTATGGAGCACCTTGCGGCCGCAAGGTCCTCTGAAATCCGGGGCTTTGTTTTCTTGATGTACTGTCCACCTTGCAGGGGCAAGGTCTGGAACACCTTGCGACCGCAAGGTCTCCATCGTGATATTTCTTATTTTCTTCTTCAATTTTTTTTTTCTTCTTCAATTTTTCATCTTGGACCCTTCTTGGATTTTGCATATAAAAGCCTTGTGCTTTGATCTTTCACTAAAAACCCTGAAACTCAAAAACTCACTGAAAACACATATCATTAGCCAAAAGCCTCATGAAATAGCATAATTTAAGTTATAGAAGCATATAAAATCGACGTATAAAATACATCGATCAACAAGTAAGCACATCACATTAAGAAATAGAAAGAAAAGCGGGGAATCTATCTATTCCTATTATTTACAAATATAGTCCTATGTCACCAAAATAAAATTGAAGAATGAATGCAAATATGTCCAGCAAGTTACTCTAATAATGTCCAGCAAGTTACTCTCCAACTCCAGCATTTCACTTGGCACTCTCCGGTTCTCTTTACTTGTGTTTATGCAAAATGTACTGTGGAGGATCGTAAGGATTTATGGGATGATCTTATTCATCAAAGCCTGTCTAATCCTAATATTCCGTGGCTAGTAGGCGGAGTGATCGATGTCTTATTTTAAATTTATTTCCTTGCAAGTGGACAAGACTATTGTAGAATAGTTATGGGAAGCAAGGGTCGAACCACAGAGATTTGGATTTGATTATAGTAAATTTAGCTAATCTATTTAAAATAAAGCAATTAATAACTAATGGAGTTTTTTGGTTTTTATATATTAAATTAACTAGAAAGCAATAAAATAACATAACTAACAAAGCATATAAATATGAGATAAATCAAAGATTTGTAAATCACCTAGGAATTAGGATTCACTTGTATCTAATCTATTGTTTAATTCAAAATAATTATCATTCAATTTCTTGGGTTCGTTCACAAAAGATAGATATAGCCTGTTCAATTATTGGTTCAGCATCCATCTCCGCAACATTCATCCATTCTATATCCTAAGCACAAGAACATATGATCTATCTGTCACCTAGGTCATGTATGAATCTGGCCCTAACTTATCACTCTCGTGCATGGATAGGTCCAATTTATTATGATGGTGAGCCAGTGTACGACATATGCACATTGGTAATGCAGCTATCCGCACCTCTAGGCCTTTATTATTCACGATTACATCAATTTGTTCAAAGTGAAATAATAGAGGGATTGATAATCACCACAATCAACAAGAATTGAATGAATAAGAATTAATATAAAACAGTAGATTCGATACAAGTTACCTCCAATTCCTAGTTAATTCTCCATAATTGAAAGTACAAAACCTTGAACCATTCTTTAATAATCTTTCTTCATAGACAAAGAAAAATAATACATAACTTTTCTCCCATTTTTTTCCTAACCAAAGGGATCTATTTATACCTAATTAATCCTACAACAAAAAGGAAAAGGAGATACATTATAATTAAAATACTAAAAGGAATTAAACTAGGGCTTCACATTTCCCAAGGCAATTATAACACAATGAAGTGGGCGGCTGAATTTGCTGGAAATTCTGATTTTTCAGCTTTTGGTCTTCAAGTTTTCAGCTTTTGCAGTTTGGTCCCTAAAGTTCTTCAATTCAGCATAAAGTGCCTATATTTTGTACAATTATTCCAAAAGTCTCTGATACTATAAAATAACACTAAAACATATATTAGACAACAAAAACCTCGAGAAATAACATAATTTAAGTCGGATTAATACCCAATAACTGCGTATAAAATACGGTCATCAAATACCCCCAAACTTAAACTTTTGCTCGTCATCGAGTAAAATAAAATATATAAATACAAAACTAAACTAAACTAAATTAAAGCAAATAAAATATATTTTTTTCTTTCACAAGTCAAAGCATCGACATGGTACCACATAATGCCTCAAGGAATGATAACTAATAACACATAGCCACAAGTCTAGGTTTTCACTCAATCATCATCAATATCACTTGTACATCTCCATGAGTGTGTGTAAACCATTAATTGACTATCTCCAAACTTAGAAGGTTTTATCAAGCTAAGCATAACATTCATTCCTAAAATATTTCAATAAAAATGTGTGCATCACAAAACATGTACATACCATCAATACCCGCTTAACAACAAGAAGAGAGATCTTGATAGAATTCAAATGCTTATACATCCATCTCATGCACTAACTATGTATGAAATACAATGCTCTCAAGTCCCAATTACTTATAATAGCTGAGATTATGCAAATAGTGTGAGCTATATCAAGATGTGTATATAATTCAAAACAAGGGTCAAATCAACTATGCTTCCAAACCATGTCAACTAACACAAACAAATGTGGCAACTAGATCAATATGACTTTATTAAGCTTGTAATGTAAGACCAAGATGAGGGGTAACAATAAAAGAGATAAGAAATTTCAAAATGAGAGAGTAAGAATATTTCCCTTTTTCCCATACAAAGCACTCGCTTTCCTTCAACAACCCCCAAACTTGAACTTTTGGATTGAAGAAGGTATCATCATCATCATAAAGATTTTCTTCCAAATGATCATTTTCTTCGCTTTTTTTCTTTCTTTTTCTTTTTTTTTTTCCATTTTTTTTGAAGGGCATGTGCACTTTTGATTTCCGCACCCTTTTCATTCTTTTTTTTTTTCATATATATATATATATATATATATATATATATATATATATATATATATATATATATATATATATATATATAATTTTTTTTTCTTTTCCAATACAAGAACTTATTGGTGCTATTTTTGAACTGCATCAATCACCATGTAGACAGCATTCCCAACCCAATTCTACTCTCTCAAAGGGTAGGCAAAAGTGTATAGGCTTTAAAGGTTAAGTTAATGTGGGTAATAGAAACGATGTTGAATGGGGCTCGATGTGTGCTTAGCACACGTCATTCTTTATAATAAAGCTCAAATGGGACACTAGAGATTAATATAAAATAGGGATGGTGAGATAAAAAAGGCTTAAACGTTCAAAAGATGGCCTAAATCATATCCTAACTGCCACAATGCTCATGCTTCGTTTTCACAGAAATTCAACAAAATTTCAAATCATTCCCTAACTCGAAGTTTTAAAAACGAGCTCCACAAGTATTTCACATAAGCTTTCGCTAGAATAGAGGTAGGGAAAATCAAGACTTAAATGTACTCACTGTTCAAAAGTGTGCTTGAGATATATTAGCAAAAGAAGTCTAACAAATCTAACTTAGCATGTAATCAATCCTAAGTCGCAAATATAATGAAACAATCATGTAATGACGGTTGTTTAGAATGGTCATAACCACAAAAATAACAAGGTCCAAGGGAATGAAATGTGCACTATAAACTCAATAAAAATATCCAAATTCTTTAATAAATCAAGTCATGGTATTTTTGTGCTAAAAATTTTGGAGATGTAAAGTTCCATCAACTAGACCAAGCTAATGCTCGTAGACAAGTTTACATGCATCGCTATTAACAAACATGTTATCATTGGCGAAAGTAACCACACCAATATTAAAGACTTGAAAAAATTTCAAAATTTTCTATTTTTTTTATAAAATAAACTAACTACTAAAACTAACAAAACGAAAATAAAAACTAAATTAACTAAAAACAGGTAAAACAGCTCTCATAAAAAAAATCATTTACGCGCATGGCAATTCACACCCTCAAACTTAAATTTCACATTGTCCCTAATATGAATCAAATATAGGACAAGAGGGTAGAGAATGCATCATTAAATTAGGCACCAACCAGTATAGTATGATAAGAAAGGGAACATTCAAATTCCAACTCAACATTTTAAAGTCATTCCCATTAATTTTTAAAACAGGGACACATTGCCCCACATTTACAATTCTAATGGCAAGCATTTGAATGTGCAACACAATTAAAGATTTCGTCCCTAACAGAAAATTTAATACAAAAACAATCCCAACTTTCGCAACTATATATGCCCATAAACTATCCAATCCCCGATTGTCAAGAAATTCGCAAAATATTACAAATTAATTCAAGTATAATCAGAGTATACTATAAGCAAATTTCGCACAATATACCACTTTAATAAACCAACGAGAATAGAACATAACTAATTCACATTACATTATTCTAAATCACAAAGATAGACTTAGGATTGAAAAATCAGAAGTTTGCATCCTACCCAATTCATGTAACTATTGGCAGACTGCCATTAATCCAAAACTTCCAACAGAGTAACAAAAAACTGTGGCAGTTCACCATTTGAATGTTTTGAAATTTAC
This sequence comes from Codonopsis lanceolata, assembly GCA_013146195.2. Lineage (NCBI taxonomy): Eukaryota > Viridiplantae > Streptophyta > Magnoliopsida > Asterales > Campanulaceae > Codonopsis > Codonopsis lanceolata. Next base: position 4,859 of record JABEVN020003662.1, on the reverse strand, counting down.
TATGGATTGTATCAAGAATATTATCATACTGAGGCAATTAATTCCCAAATCAGCCGTTAATCAGAAAATTGAAATGATCTTACTTGACATTGTTGACAGGGAGTTTCCGAAATCCAAGCCTTTTAACTGCGATGGTGAAACCGTAGTGATATGGAGGTTGTTGACGGCCTTGTGAAAAGAGTTGCAGTGATCGTTTGGGGCGATTATTCGGAGTCGGAGTGAGCAGAGAGGAGGAGCCGGCTTTGATGAGTTTGCTTCTTGGGAGTTGGTGGCTTTGAAATTTGGTAGATTGATGGTAGGGCGTGTGGTGAATTTGAGCGGGAGCCGAATGAAAGAAGGCTGTTGGGTTGGGTTGCTGGGTAGGAGACGGATGCGGCTAGAAATTACTGGAAGGGGTTTGTGTTGGAACAATTACGATCCATTAAACATGAACCGACTCATTACTAGATTAAGAAGAGAAGAAGAAGAAGAAGACGGAAGCGTGTAATTACCTTGTGATTCCATGTTCGTTCTTAATTTTGTTCTTGTTCTTGAGTAAAGAGGATGAAGTAAGAAGATAGACTTCAAATTAGGGAGGAGTAGATCTTCTAAATGATGAGTGCCCTTTAATCTCTTTATTCTTCAATTACTTAGGAAGAGTTTTTGGTGAATGAGAATAATGTAACTAGTAGATTCCATAGGCTTGATGGATAAGCCTTTATATAGGAATCCAAGGGCACTTCATTTAGGGACTACACCTATTGATATATAAGATATTACCATTATGCCCATCATTTAATGGTATACTTATATTATGGAATTCTACATATTATGTTGAGTTCTATGCTTTATACCATATATTATAATATTGATCATTATATTATTAAGTATTTATATGTTATATTAATCCATGTTCTTACAATCTCCCACTTGGATTATTATAACATATACCTTCACTTAATAAATTTCTTCAATCATATTTATAACACAAATGACAACCCTTATGTGCACTTTGTTATCATTCGAAACCAATCCCGAAACCAATCCGTCCATTAGTCATATAAGTATAAGGACTAAAGGCGTCGTTGTAATTGATTCGCAACTAAACCCACATTAATCACATATATATATCCAACTAAATGACATAGATTAAGTATAGATATGTAGCATGGAATATTAATGAATATATATGAAGAATATATATATATTCTCCAACTAGTCCTACTTTAACCAAATGAGATCAATTTAAATAAAACAACACAAGGAAATAGGAAACATTAAGAACTCCCACTGATTTAAGCATTATCAAAAGTCATTACACCCATATGAGCAACATGCTCGTGAAATACTAAAGGAGATAATGCCTTAGTAAATGGATCCGCTAACATGGAGTTTGTACCAATAAGTTCTATTTCTATTTGTTCATTTTGTACTCTTTCTCTCACAACAAGAAACTTAATATCTATATGCTTAGATTTAGATGAACTCTTGTTGTTGTTGGAGTACAATACCGCTGACCGATTGTCACAATATAACTTAAGCGGTCTTTCAACACCTTTGACAATCCATGATCCTTCAATGAATTTCTGCAGACCATATAGCTTGATTGATGCCTCATGCCTCATAACAAGCAACAAATTCGGCTTCCATGGTGGAAGTAGTAACTAATGTTTGCTTGGCACTTCTCCAAGATATCGCTCCAGCGGCCAAAGTGAAGACATAACCCGATGTCGATTTGCAACTATCTTGGCATCCAGCAAAGTCGGAATCGGAAAAACCAATGATCTCAAGATGATCCGACTTTGTATATGTAAGCATGTAGTTCTTCGTGTTTTGTAAGTATCTCATCACTCTTTTTGGCTGCGACCCAATGTTCTCTTCCGGATTGCTTTGATATCGCCCAAGCATGCCAACAATAAAGGCAAGATGCGGGCAGGACTTGAGCATACATTAGGCTTCCTCTTGCCGATGCGTAAGGGATATTTTCCATATACTTAGATTCAAGATTATTTTTAGGACATTGATTTAAACTGAACTTATCTCCCTTAGAGGCAGGGGTGTCATGTGGTTTACAATTTTCCATGCTAAACCTTTGTAATACCTTCTCTATATAATTCTTTTGTGATAATCTAACATACCTCGTGGCGATCACGATGTATTTGGATTCCTAATACAAAAGAAGCTTCACCAAGATCTTTCATCTCAAATTTGTTAGAGAGGAATTTCTTGGTTTCCTTAGAAAGGTCCTTATCATTACTAGCAAGTAAAATGTCATCCACATATAAGACCAAAAATATAAACCTACTCCCATTGAACTTATGGTACACACAATCTTCACCAAGATTCATTTCAAAACCAAATGAAAGAATAACTTGGTTGAATTTTAAGTACCATTGACGAGATGTCTTGCTTAAGCCCATAAATGGATTTCTTGAGTTTACAAACTAGTTGACTAGTTTGATCCGAATCGATCACCATTTACGGTTTCTTCATATAGATAGTTTCCTCAATGTCGCCATTGAGAAAAGGCATCTTTACATCCATTTGATGAAGCTCAAGGTCAAAATGTGCCACTAAAGCCATAATGATCCTAAAAGCATTTTTAGATGATACCGGTGAAAATGTTTCTTTGTAATCAATGCCTTCTTTTTGAGTAAATCCTTTAGCGACAAGGCGAGCCTTATGTCTTTCCACATTACCTTGTGAATCCCTTTTGGTCTTAAAGATCCATTTACATCCGATGGGTTTCACATTCTTAGGTAATGGGACAAGATCCCAAACGTCATTATCATTCATGGATTTTAACTCTTCATTTATGGCATCAATCCACTTATGAGAATTTGGACCACTAATGGCTTCATGGAAGGTGATTGGCTCATCTCCCACTAAACCTAACGGTTCCTCATTCTCGGCAAGATATACATCATAATAATCGGTATAGCACTCCTTCTTGCTCTATTAGATCTTCTTAATGGCACGGTTCTTCTTGATTTTGAGGGTGTTGAATTTCCTCATCAACATTTTCATGTTGTTCATTAATAGGAGAATTAACGTCATTTTGAATATTATGTTCTTGTCGAATTTCAAAGCTGCTTGATTTTCGATAGGAACTATAGGAAGAAGGTATAGAAAGCGAATTCCTCTTCCATTTCTTCAAATTCAAAATTACTATTTAAATTTTCCCCTCTAAATTCAACATCCTCAAAGAACCTAGCATTTCCGTCTCAAAAAGGTTCTAGTTTTTGGGTCATAGAATTTATATCCCTAGATCTTTGAGAATATCCTACAAAATAACTACTAACGGTCTTTGCATCCAACTTTCCTTCGTTAGGTCTATAAGGCCTAGCTTATTTGACAACCCCAAACATGAAGATGATTAAGGGACGGTTTCTTACCGGTCCATAATTCATAAGGGGTTTTGTCGGTAGCTTTTGAAGGAGCTCTATTAAGTAGGTAGGTTGCGGTTTTCAAAGCATCGCCCCATAATGAGTGAGGTAAAAAGTACAAGTACAGAAACCATACTTCTTACCATATCCTTAAGGGTTCTATTACGTCTCTCGGCTACACCATTCATGCTAGGTGTCCCGGCATGGTGTAGTGAGGGACAATCCCACTCTTCCAAATAGCGAGCAAAAGGACCGGGACGTTGTTCTCCCGAACCGTCATTCGGCCGTAGTATTCACCACCACGATCGGATCTAACGTTCTTAATAGTCTTTTCAAGTTGATTTTCAACCGGTTTTAAAAGACTTGAAAACGCGTCCAATGATTGAGACTTTTCATGAAGTAAATAAATGTATCCATAACGAGAGAAGTCATCTATGAGCGTAATAAAATATGTTTGTCCGTTCCATGAAGGGGTAGGGAGCAGCGGTCCGTATGTCCATATGTCGTATGAATTAGTTCTAAGACTTTTGTAGCTCTCAAGGATTCATTTTTGTTTGTACTATTTGTAAATTTTCCCTTAAGGCATTCAATACAAAAGTTATTTTCGGAGTATCAAGCTTATGTAATATTCCCTCGGACACAAGCTTGTCAATTCTCCTTTTGGAGATATGACCCAAACGCCTATGCCACAAGGTATAAGAGTTTTTACTTGAAAACTTTTCGTTTTATGCCTCGAGAGTTAGTTTCATTATTATGGGACTCATTTAATGAATTAGTGTGTCAAGTAAATATAGATTATCAATGTAAGACAAAGAGCTAGTACCAAAAGTTTTGAATCAAAATATAAATTGCATTTATTATTGCAGATCTGAGGAATAACCTTCGATCTAATGTAGTGGCGGAAATCAAATTCCGTCTAAAAGATGGAATAATAAATACATTGTTCAAAACTAAATAATATCCGATACTACTAGAGATAATCTAAAAGTCACATGCCCTCCACCTCTCTTAGGCTTTCCGGCTCCCATGTAGATGAATCTTTCACCTTTGGGCGTTCGGTAGTTCGACGACCACTGCGTACATGAACTTATGTGAGTAGTTGCAGGAGTCTAACCACCATGTATACGAAGGAATTGCTTAAATTGGCTTCGGTACAAACAAAGCTAAATGACATACCTTTCTTAATTAGCCATTAGCGATACTTAGAGCGATCGGGCTTCATGTGAGTGGGGTCCTTGCAAAGAAAGCACTTTTCACTTTTTGATGATTTGATGATCCCTTAGGCTTCTTTGTAACATGCAACAGCAATCTCACCTTACCTTTTCTCTTAATCCCACGAGAAGAGGTAGATGCATAATGTGCACTTTCGGGTTTGGTGTGTTTCAACCTATCTTCTTCCTCCTCATGTGAAATGTGAAATTAATTCATTAATATTCCACTTGTCCTTTTGACAATTATAGGTCGTTTCAAAATGACCAAATTGTGAAGGAAGGA
>JABEVN020003661.1:0-17348 GCA_013146195.2 Codonopsis lanceolata | reverse complement strand
AATTTTATGTCTCTGTTTTACAATAATATATATCGTATATCACCAGTATTAAGAAAAAGGTTGGCTGAGCCACCGTCGAGATACATATATGATGAGATGACGAAATAATAATTTGGTTATTTAATGCTTAATATATATGTTGATGCTTGTGCGAAATAACCTCAAGCTATAAACTGAATATTTATATATATACATATATTTGAATTCTATATATCAATAACTTTATATACATATATATTTATTACTGACTTACAAACACCCACAGAAAGGCTTGCTGAGTAGCGTGGCGTGAATATATATGTATGCTATATAATAGCTGTATAAAGTTGACTGGAAAAAATATTCATGAGTTATTTTATTTATTGCTCCTAATAAGATTTATATTTATTCATAATATAAATGCAATTCTATTAAATCATAATTTTTACATTTTTACCCCTCTCCTCTAACGGCTAGTTAACGGCTATTTTACTGATTTTATCTCTCTCCTCCAACGGTAATAAACGGCTAGTTAACGGTCATAAACAGTCATTTTTTTCTCCATATATACCGCAACATCTTAATAGATTACTCACATTTTTACTATCTCCTTACAAACTCTCAATATCATATCTTCTTCTACAAAATGTTCCCTCCAATGTTGATGATTATTATCATACTTGTTATTGCGTGCACCATATTGGTTTTTGTTGTTGAATTCCCTCCAAACGATTTTCAGATTTTTATTGCCTATCTTTGTATCATGTATATCCTGTTAGCAGTTATAATAGCTTTCAACATACATTTTAACATGTACGATGATTATACGTATGAATAAAATTTTCATGTCATCATTTTATTAATATATATGTTTCATTTTTATAGTTTTTCTTCACAAATGACAAACATTGCTAAGCTTGAATTTGAAAGGCTCAACATAACTGGGAAAAACTATATGTCTTGGAAAATAGATGCCGAAACCCACATGGCCGCCAAAAGCCTCGAAAATACTATCCAACAAAATAATAATGAATGGATAAGTAATCAACACGGGCTTTGCCATGATTTTTACGACACCACGCCCACGAAGACCTAAAGATGGAGTACCTCACGGCTAATGATTCACTCGTCTTTTGGGAAAGTTTGAACGAAAGATATGACCATTTGAAAACGGTCATTCTCCCAACACACTATGATTGGATTCGTATCCTTCTGAGATTTTAAAACTATCGATGAATATAGTTCAATGATGTATAAAATAACCTCACGATTGAAATTATGTGGGAAACCATCCCCGAATATGATATGTTGGAGAAGACTTTCTCCACATTTCATGCCTCGAATATGCTCTGCGGCGGCAATATCGAGAAAGGGGGGAAAAAGGTACTCGAATTGATCTCTTGCCTCCTTGTAGCTGAGAACGAATAATGAGATTCTAATGAAAAATCATGAATCTCGCCCAGCTAGTTCATCCCCGTTCCACGAAGTGAATGGGACTATGTATGATGAAGGCTAAGGCGTGGGGTGGTAGTGGTGAGTAGTCGCGGCCGTGGTAGGCGAAATCATGGACAGGCCCAGGATTCGTGAGGTGAAATCAAGGAGGTGAGGAAGAGGCTAGTGGAAGAAAATAACTTTCGTCGTCATCATCATCATCCATATAATGGAAATTCCTCATCATCATCCACACGAAGTGGAGCAGAGATGATGATAGAAACAACTCTTCGAGTAGGCAAAATGTGCGTCCAAACAATGAAGAAAGTTCATGTTTTAGGTGTGGCATGACAGCCAGCGGCACGCCATCTTAGCATCTTGAAGTGGCTTTATCTAGTTAATCTTTATGAGAGATCACAAAAAGGGAAAAATATTGAGACAAATTTCCTTGAAAATGATCCTAAAGATCTTCATTTTGATTTCGATGATATGGCCAACGTCGACATGACTAATACCATTAGTGATGATATTGGTCATGAATAAAAGATAACATAGGAATGAAGCTATGGTCAAGAGTTTGAGATAAAAGTTGTGGAAAAAGTAAACATGTTGTTATGTAGGAATATTATCTGTTTTTCCTATGTATGTATAGCATGTTTACAATAAAATTTATATATGCATTTTGCATTCAATGTGTTATCATATTTATTCATCTTATTTTCTTTGTCTCATATTGAAATAGATCACAAATATGTTTGAATCCAAAATCCAAGGAGGAGATTTATGTCTTGCGGGACATGACATTACTACTATACCATACTTAAAAATAAGAAATATTTTTCTTATCTCAAAATTGACAATGCTAATGTCAACACTATATCTCGGTAATGTCAAAATAATTGAAGGATTTGGCAAGGCAATTTTCTTAATGCAGAGGCACGAATTCATGATAAATAATGCATTGTTCTCTCTAATTCTCGAATAAACTTGTTAAGTTTCAAAGACATTAAATGCGAATGGATATCATATTGAGACTATGAATAAGGGAAATGATAAATATCTTTGCATTACCTCAAACACTTTCCGAAGCAAGTGTGTATTGGAAAAATTGCCATCTTTATCATACGGATTGTATAGTACAATCATAAGAATATTTGAATCATATTCTATAAAAGCACGAAGTTCTTGAAACATTTAAAGCTTGGCATGATCGTGGGCATCGGGATCAATAATGATGCGTAGAATTATTGAGAATTCTAGTGGTCATCCATTGAAAAACCCGGAAGATTTTTCAATCTAATGAACTCCATTGTGAGGCTTGTTCTCAAGGAAAGTTGATTATTAGACCATCACCAACTAAAGTTGGATATGAATCATTGTTTTTGGAGCGAATTCGGGGTGATATATGTGGACATATCCATCCACCAAGTGGACCATTCCAATACTTTATGGTATTAATTGATGCTTCACAGCAAATGGTCGCCGCGTATACTATTATCAACTTCATGTCACGACATTTGCCAAGTTCCTTGCACAAATAATCAAGCGAAAGCACAATTCCAGATTATATGATCAAAGAAAGTTAGACTTGATAATCTTGGTGAATTTACATCTCAAGCATTCAATGATTATTGTATGGCAATAGGGATTGATGTTGAACATCCGATGGCCCATGTTCATACACAAAATGGTTTGGTGAATCGTTGATCAAGCGTATTCAACTCATTGCCGAGACCATTAATGATGAAAACAAGCTCCTACTACGGTATGGGGTCATCTTTGTTTTACATGCTGCATTACCTTGGTCGCCTCGAGGCCAAGTGCATATCACAAGTACTCCCAATACGGTTGGCATTCGAGGCGCGGGCCGAATCTATCCCATCTAAGAGTTTTTGGTTGTGCGGTATATATACCAATTCTCCACCACACAACAAGATGGGACCTGAAAGAAGATTGAGAGTATATGTTGGGTATGAATCCTTCTATAATAAAATATCTTGAACCAAAAGCGGGTGGCGTTTTACGGCGGCGCGCTTTACTTGATGTCATTTAATGAAGACAAGTTTCCACCTTTAGGTGAAGAGAAACAAGTGGGAAGAGAGATCAAATGGTGCACGTCATCGTTGTGCACGTTGACCCTCCATGAAAACAGCAAATGGAAGCTGGGAAGTTCAAAGATCATACATTTACAAAATGTAGCAAATCAATTGCAGGATGCATTTATAGATACAAAGAGAGTGACAAAGTCACATGGGCTTATAAATGCTCATGTCCGAATGAAATACCAAAAGGGCTACGAATGATAAAATGACAAATGAATCAAGACTTTGAACGCCTGAAGCGTGAGCGACCCATTAGTTCAAAGGATAAAAATCGCCAAAAGAAAGTGATTGAAAATCCCCGATCACATGAAAGTGTTCCGAGAAGAAACACGATCGTGAAATTGTTCGGAAGAAACACGCGATCGTGCAAATCTAAAATAAGCCCGCCCATTACTGATAACCATGAGATTTCCACTAATTACATGTGTAATGGAAAAATATGGAACCGAGATGAAATGGAGAATATTGATGATATATTCTCTTATTCGGTATCGAAATTAATGACTCGGGGGTGATGATCCCGAACCAAAATCGTATACGAATGTCAAAAGAGGCATGACAAGATCAAATGGATAGATGTCATGAAGGCTGAATTAAATTCGTTGAATAAATGAAAAGTATTTGGATCTATCGTTCTCACACTTTGAAGCCGTGGAAACCCATTGGATACGGGTGGATTTTTGTTCGAAAGCAAAATGAGAAAAATGAGATTGTGAGATCTGAGGCTCGCCTTGTTGCCTGAGACAAGTTTTCCCAAAGTCTTGGGATTGATTATGAAGAAGTGTATTCTCTGTAATGGATGCTTTGTGCGTTCGGATATCTAATCGGCCCTATCGGTTTCGAAAAATCTAGATATGCATCTCGTGGATGTTGTAACGGCTTTTATACGGGTCATTAGATGCCGATATCTATATGAGAATTCTGATGGAATTAAGGTCAAGCACCGAGCTCAAAGCCCAAAGAATTATGCGCTATTAAACTACGGCGATCACCTTGTATGGATTGAAGCAATCCGGGCGCGTGTGGTATAATTGCTTAAGTGAGCATTTGTTAAAAAGGCGGATATGTGAATGATCAATTATGTCCGTGTGTCTTTATAAAGAATACGACAGGATTGGATTTGCTATTATCATTTAATACATGTAGATGATACGAATATCATTGGAACTCCCGAGGAAATCAGCGATTGATTACTAAAGGGAGAATTTGAAATGAAAGATCTTGGGCGGACAAATATTGTCTTGGTTTACAAATAGAACACTTTCATAGTGGAAAATTTGTACACCAATCCAAATTACAATAATGGTTTTGAAGCGCTTTTATATGGATAAAGCAAACCTACTCTCTAGCCCACATGATTAATAGATCATTGAATGTTGAAAAAGATCCATTTAGATCCTTGTGTAGAGAATGAAGAGATACTTGGTCTGAAGTACCATACTTAAGTGCTATTGGAGCTCTCATGTACCTTGCTAATTGTACGAGCGAAACGGATATAGCATTTCTTTACAAATCTATTGGCAAGATATAGTTCATCTCCATCACGAGACAACTTTGGAATGGTATCAAGCACATATTTTGTTATCTTCAAGGACGATCGATTTGGGATTATTTTATCCCAAAGGATCAAAGGATGAATGGTTGGTTTTGCGGATGCGGGTTATTTGTCGATCCTCGTAAGGCCGGATCACGGGCCGGTATGTCTTCACGATGGGTGGAGCGCAATTTCTGGCGTTCAAAAGCAAACGCTAGATTGCTACATCATCAAATCATCTTTGAGATGATCGCACTTCATGAAGCGATCGAGAGTGTGTATGGCTTCGATCTATGACTCAGCATATTCAAAATGCCGATGGACTACCTATCAGCAAAGGCAAGTATTATTTGAAGACAATCTTTGCGTGTGTCGCCCAAAGTAAAGAGGATACATCAAAAGTACGAGTCCAAACATATCCCCCAGAAGCTCTTTTTATACACTCGAGAACTTGAAAAGAAGAAAGAGGTTAGCATCCAATATGTTCGATCAAGTGATAATCATATTTATTTCTGAAGGCACTCCCCAGCTACAACCTTGAGAAAGCATGTTCACAATATTGGGATCTGAAACCTACGAGATTCTACTGAGTGATTTCGCTTGACCCTTGTCGGTTCAAAGGGGAGCGTATATATAGTTGTACTCTTTTCCCTTCATCATGGTTTTTCCCCACCTTTGGGTTTTCCATGAAAAGGTTTTTAACGAGGAGCGACCCATGATTGATTTAAGTAGTGTACGTTTTCCTTATGTCGATTTTTTCCCCACTGGGTTTTTCTACTTAAAGGTTTTTAACGAAACACACATAGTCAACTTACAATGCTATGTTCAAGGGGGAATGTTATAAAAAGTCAGATGTGGTCAGATGTGAACCACAACATTGAATGGATGACTACATCATTGAGTGAAGGAGTAGCTTGTTAGTCAAATGAGCTAGGGAGCTATGTCCCGTAGCCTTAAGAAATGTGTAACACTGCTCGGCTATAAATACCGAGCAGTGTGTAGTTATATTTCACTACAACTGAATCCTCTGAATAAATCTCTCTCTCTCTCTCTCTTACTCTCATACACTTATTGTTCTAATTTGTGGTTACTTTATAACAGAGACAAGTTTGTTATCGAAATAAATAACCATTGAACCTACATTGTCAAACTTATCCAACAAATTAAGTACATATTAAAATAAACATTGAACCTTAAGTTACCAATTAAATTAAAGTCTAAAATGTCAAACTTGCCCAACAAATTCAATTACATATTAAAATCGAAAATGATCAAGTGCTTCTCCTACGACGACAGCTAGATGATTCTCCAGATGCTGGGGAACTTGTAAACGGTCCCGCATGTTGTTGACCTTTCCGTGCTTCTTTTGCCCCTGGATCGCTATACCCAACTCGTCCAACGATATATCTCAGTCTCCCGAACCATACCGCACGGTAAGCTTGTAAACAAATCGAATCTTTTTTATTTGATTTGGTATTCGGTATTCGTATTCGAAATATTTGAATTCAAATTTGAATTCGATTTTTTTTATTCAATAAGGATTCGAATACGAATACGAGTGTGGTGGTATTCGATTCGAGTATTCGCGGATAGTATTCGAATAACTTAACCCTTACCCAATCCCTTAGTGCAACACTTCGGCGGCAGCCCTCCTTCCCGAATCCATATCCGCAGCCCGATTGATGTCCCCGAAAGGCTCCACAGACCAACACACACACAGCTTACATCTCTCTCCAGTTCGTTCCCCCATCTCCATCCCCAGTTGCCATCACCGTCTTCTCCACTTTCAATCAGTCACTCCATATCTGGCCAAAATTGACCCTTCATCTCCCCTCTCTCACTCTGAATCCGGCCTCCTCCTCTTTTCCATTGTCGTTGTCGATTTGATCCGTCAGACCCAGCTTCCCTAACCGTCGTCGATCTTTATTGCCAAGCAAACCCCTCTCAGTCTCTCCATCTCTCGCCAAGCTTCATCCAACCAGATTCAGTTCAAGTAAGTAATCAACAAATTAACTCCTTTGATTTCTAGTAGGATAAATTATTTCTCAAATGCATACACTTTTTATTTTAAGTATATCCTATTTTAGTGTGAAGAGAGGGAAAATTTCAAGAACGATCACAACCCATATTTGCGAATTTCTGGGCGTGAGCAAGAAGAAGGAAAGTCGTTTAATCCATATTTTGAAGGTGATCACACCACGAGAGGGGGTGCCGAAAGTCTCGTCGCACGTGACTAGTCCGTGATGTCGTCCGGTGGATATCTGGTTGTTTTGTCTGCAACGAGAAAACACCGTTAGGGAGCTGGGAGGTGATCCCAGCTTAAGCCCTCCGATGTGAGAGTCAATAACAAGGATAATATATGTCGGAGCTCAGGCGTTCCCCGAGTTATCGGTGAAATCATTATTGAAAATGTGCTTTTTAAGAGAGAGAGAGAGGGAGATTGAGGAGTTGAGCCCCCTCCATAATGAAGGAAGACCCCTCTATATATAGTATCTCATGGGCCTTTACTTACTTTGGGCTTGGGTCCTTGCCTTTCCTTTGCTATGGGCCTTTTGGCGAATATTTTTTTTGGGGGGGGGGGGTGTATTTTCGGTGCACATCAGGAGCCCCCTACTCCTTATTCCTTAAGGTTTACCTCAAGGGTAAGGAGTACTACTTGCTTGTGATTATGTCCTGTCATGCTGAGAGTTAGCGATTTATGTTTTTGAGACCAGAGAAAGCTTCTTAACTTGACCGTTCGAACACGGCATGAATTTTTTTGCGTAGGTGCTCGACTTGACCGAGGTATGATAATGGGTGCTAAGGACTTGAGTAACTGGTCTTCGGTAAAGTGAAGATCTTTAAAGAGAATAATAGTTAGTCCTTGCGTACCAAGGATCTTCAAGAAAATAATAATTGGTCCTCACGTACCGAGGATCTTCAAGAAAATAATAATTGGTCCTTGCGTACTGAGGGTTTTCAAGAAAATAATAATTGGTCCTCGCGTACCGAGGGTCTTCAAGAAAATAATAATTGGTCCTCGCGTACCGAGGATCTTCAAGAAAATAATAATTGCTCCTCGCGTACCGAGAATCTTCAGGAAAATAATAATTGGTCCTCGCGTACCGAGGGTCTTCAAGAAAAGTGATTGGTCCTCGCGTGCCGAGGATCTTCAAGAAAACCAGGCCATAATAAGATTTATCATCGTCTTTTGTAAGCTACTTCAGCTTGTTCATTGCGACCTTCCCCGTGTACCGAGGATAAGGCCCTTGATCCCCACCTCGCATACTGAGGATGGTAGTGAGCGTTGACGCTCTTGTTTATTGCGACCTTTCCCGTGTACTGAGGATAAGACCCTTGGTCCCACCTCTGTGCGAGGATGGGAATGAGCACTCTATGCTCATGGTTTATTGCGACCTTCCTCGTGTACCGAGGATAAGGCCCTTGGTCCCACCTCCGTGCGAGGATGTGAATGAGCACTTTATGCTCATTGTGCATTGCAACCTTCCTCGCGTTCCGAGGATGAGGCCGTTGACCCCCACCTCGCGTACCGAGGATGGGGTGGCTTCCATAATGGTTCATATCCAAGGTAAGAAGGAAAATTTGCTCATAATTCTTTCTTGTAATGCTAGATATTTTGCTTTGAACTCCAAGAGAGTTTATGTAGTCGACTTTTGAACCTTGGCGGGGAACCTGCATGTACCTTTGATATGATTCATCTTCGGCTTTGTGAAGGTTTTTTGAGACAATAATAAAAGTGTTCTTTGGTTGACGAGTATTTTCTAGAACAGTGGCCCATAAGGCCATAATAAGACTTGTCCTTAGCGTGGCGAGGACTTTCAAGAAAACTGAGCTATATGATGCTGCGTGATATGAAGCTCAATAGGAGTGTGATGCATCGATCCTCAATAATTATATAAAGCTCAGGCATTGGCGCGAGCGTGGCGTGCACGAGCACGCAAATAATATGAAGCTCGGGCATTGGCGTGAGCATGACGTGCTCGGGCACGAGAAATGATAATATGAAGCTCAGGCAGTGGCGCGAGCGTAGCATGCACGGGCACGAAAATAATATAAATCTCGGGCATTGGCGCGAGCGTGGCGTGCTTGGGCACGAAAAATAATATGAAGCTCGGGCATTGGCGCGAGCGTGGCGTGCTCGGGCAAGTTCGGGCATTGGCGCGAGCGTGTCGTGCACAGGAACGAAAATAATATGAAGCTCGGGTATTGGCGCGAGCATGGCGTGCTCGGGAACGAGAAATGATATTATGAAGCTCGAGCATTAGCGCAAGCGTAACGTGCTCGGGCACGAGAAATGATATAGAGCTCAAGCATTGGCGCGAGCGTGGCGTGCTCGGACACAAAAATAATATGAAACTCGGGCATTGGCGCGAGCATGGCGTGCTCGGGCACGAGAAATTATATGAGGCTCAGTCGCGAGTTAGATGAGCTCGGGCATTGGCCTAGATATGGCGAGCGAGGATCTTTCAAATAATAGTCTTTATCATCGTCGACGATCTGATATGGATGAAGATGGCATCTAAATAACTATTATGACCGTCGTGGGGCTACCGTATAAGAGTGCCTTAAGATCTCATCAACCCATGGTAGTAGTAGCCCTCCACTTCTTGAGCGTATGAGCATCCCCGTAGATTGAGAAGTAGTAAAGATTTCTATTTGTTTCAGGCCTCAATAGCAGCCCCCCAGTTAACGATTGTTGTTAGCTAGACAATAATAAATCAATATATGTCTTGGCTTCTAGTAATGCTGTAGTTCTAGATTCGGTGAAATAATGTTTTTCGAAATCTTCCTTGTAAATAATAATATGATTGTCTGTAGAGGGACACCTATGCTCGTGGTTTTCGAGGCTATGCCAATTAGTGTTTTATACCTGAAAATTTCGGAAGCATCATTGCGAATCAAGCATATTCCATTTTTAACTAGAATGTGTATTATGAATTTGTCATTGCCTAAATAAGAAAGTAATCATGCTCACATTTAATCCAAATTTACAGCAAATAGCCGTAGCTATTGTATAAGCAAAAGATCATGTTTCATCACAAATATTTTAGTCTTGCAGTACTTGTAATAGTCCGAGCATGGTGGTCGTATAAGATAAGATTGTATTAATATGTGCATATTATGCGAGGATAAATAATGGTGGCGACACTTTGTCTTATAATTTGTTGTTTATTTGGATGCATGAAATTAAGAGATCATGCGAGCATATCATGCTAACATAGTATAACTAAATTAAACGTGCATGCCGAGCAAATAACCTAAAACAGACAGTTCATGAGTTTCACGTAGACAATTTTTCAATTTATTGATATGAATAGGCGAGTGTATAGCTTGACATTAATTTCAATTTACATGTCATGTTTCTCAAAAGCAGACGAGCTTGCACCACATTTAATTGTCTATTATATATCGATGAAAGTTAAATAATAGAATATTTAAGTTGACGAGACTAACGAACTCGTGTACATTTAATCAAAATAATGTTGTAAAACTTGTAAGCAAATATTTTTACTTGCTACGGGGAGTGCTAAAGCATATTATCATATAATAGTTGCGTACAATAAATCATACCCGTCGAGGTAATATATATTTCACCTAATCAATTAAGTTATGTTATTGCTCAGTATATAATTTTAGCTCGACATATACTTTCAGGCGATTGGAATATAATAGGATGTATACGTCTCGTACTAATATATTTTGACAATATTAAACATGCTAAAATGAATAAATATCATAAACAAGCATAATTTGTGGGTTGCTCTAGAGTACGGGCGATTAAGAGAAAATAAGGTTGCAACAATATGAAAGTTTTGACCTCACCAAGTAATTATGCTTTGTATTTCCATTACCCAAATTTTTATGATTTGCGGGACGAAAATTTATGCAGGCAGTAAGAATTGACATAAAAACTTGACTTTTCACGTGAAGGGTCACTGTCTAAGGCTATCCTTAATATCTTTGGATAAACAAATAATAAAATGTCTAGAAAATTGATTCAAAGATGCGAAGCATTACCCACGTGCAGGGTCATTATCTCACTTTGTTAATTTGATTCTCTTTGGCAAAACGATGACACACACACACATACATGCATACACACACACACACACACACACACACATATATATATATATATAATTCATAAAAACCTTACTTTGATGATTAAAATACTCTTTCTTTGGCCCTGCAGTACACGATTTCATTTAAAACAGGTCGTGCACCTGGATTTATGTGGGCATAAGTGGTCCGAATAAAATAAAAAGGTGTGAGCACTCGACAATAAAGGAGGAAAGCACATGATATTGTCATTTCCTATAAAGCATGTAATATTGGCAGACATTTGTGGAAGGAGTGCACCTATGCATGCGGGTCAAGAGACTGACTCCCAACGTGTAAAGCGACAGAGAAGCTTCTAGCAATTTTTGGTGGTGCGTGAGACAGCGTGGTGGCTCCGTTTGTGGCGATTTCAGCCGCGTCAGTCTTATCTCTTCAAGACCCAGCTACTGGTTACTTCTATTTCTCGGCTGCTTCTGGCAGAACAACGCCAAGCAAGACAGCTCTGTTGACCTTGATTTTTCTGGAGGTGGACTCGCCTCCTTAAGACACAGCTATTGGTGGTGTTATTATCTACTCAAACTCCAGAGTGGCGCAGATCTGTTTTGCCGGAGCTCTGCCGTTGCTTCGCCGCACAGTACCGCTTCAAAAACCTTTCGATGGCACGTGGCGAAGCCTGAGAGGTCGGATGGAAGTGATTTTTGCGTCGTTGACTTCGTCTACCTGAGGTGCATCTAACGGTGACCTTTGTTTTATGTTTCGTTTTCGTTTTCTTCGTCAAGCTCGCATGCACAGTTGGTGTGTTTGTGTTCGTCGGTGGTGTTCCGGCACCCTTAGAATGGAGCTCCGTCGAGTTTGACTGAGTCGATGACTAGAGAGGAACGAAATGAAGTCATTCCCGGCAACGGAACCACTTGATCACGCCACGAGAGGGGGGTGCCGAAAGTCTCGTCGCACGTGACTGGTCCGTGATGTCGTCCGGTGGATATCTGGCTGTTTTGTCGATCTGCAAAGAGAAAACACCGTTAGGGAGCTGGGAGGTGATCCCAGCTAAAGCCCTCCGGTGTGAGAGCCAATAACAAGGATAATATGTGCCGGAGCTCAGACGTTCCCTCGAGCTACCGGTGAAATCATTATTGAAAGTGTGCTTTTTGAGAAAGAGATAGAGAGATTGAGCAGTTGAGCCTCCTCCATAATGAGGGAAGACCCCTCTATATATAGTATCTCATGGACCTTTACTTACTTTGGGCTTGGGCCCTTCCTTTGCTATTGGCCTTTTGGCGAATATTTTGGGGGGTGTATTTTCGGTGCACATCAGAAGGTAAGCCTGTTCATTTATGATTTGAATCAGAGTATAATATGTGTGTGTGTGTGTGTATATATATATATATATATATATACGTGTGTGTGTGAGTATATGGATAGACTTTATTTAACTCACCATTAAAAATATACATGGGGTTGAAATCTGCAAAATACTTTATGGAAGTGCCGACAATGGTAAAATTTGGGGTATCGGAAATTCCTATCTATCTTTGGCATATTTTCAGTTCAAGTAAGTAATCAAGGCACAATTGCAACGTAGTGTAGGAATTGCCATGACCAGCAGTAGCAATCACGATAAGGTTGAAGATATGCTAAGAGGGTTAGCACCCTCTCTGAGGGACACATGCTGCCAATTCCTTGATATGGAATGCCAAAATGAGGGAGTGATATCCTGTTGAGGGCCCTCTTGGTCAATATAGGTCGTATTTGCAACTCTAACTTATGGTGAAAGGGAAAGAATTACAAGGAATCATAACAACAACGTCGAGACCACCGATCCCCAACGTTAGAGATCATTGGATGGAGGAGATCGAGTAGTCGCCAAAGCGGGAGTTGCATGTACCTTCAAATACCTATCATCATGCAGAAGATTCTCATCTTATAAACCAGCAGCAGATTCTACATGTTGATCATGATCAAGTTCAATTAACAAATGAGACTGAGAGATTGAGAATCAGGGATGATGGCTGGGAACAAGCAAGGCAGGACCCCGGGGGGCAAGAAAACCAAGATACTGCACATTTGTTATGCCATCAACCTTCTCCAAGTAATTATCACTAAGGATTGTTAGCATTGGATCATTCATGGGAAGGCTCGAAGATTACTCTTTTTTACTTTTTATATAGATTGTTTTTCTTTTCAGGCATGGTTTTTGAAAGTTTTTGACTTCATTTATTGTTTGTTAGTTTGGAATATTTATGATTTGGGTTATGTTTTTATAAATGTTATAATGGACCATTGTTACTTTGGCTAATAAAAAAAAGTTAAGTAATCAAGGAAAGGGCTAATTCATTTTATTCATAGCTAGAGTATCGACTCAAGAAAATAATTCCTTCCTAGTTCCTATAATCTTTCATCTCTCTGTTCACTAGATATTGTTTCTTTTGTTTAATTTCTGCTTTTGTATTTTATAGAAACTGGAGTCTTCCTGAATCCTGATCCACAAATAGATAGGTATGTTTAAAATTCATTTGAGATATTTGCATATTTTCATGATTATAACAATAGAATTGATATCTAATTGATTTTTTTTTACTCAAGAAAAGAATTCCTTCCTAGTTCCTATAATCTTTCATCTCTCTGTTCACTAGATATTGTTTCTCTTATTTAATTTCTGTTTTTGTATCTTATAGAAACTGGAGTCTTCCTGAATCCTGATCCACAAACCGAGAGGTATGTTTAAAATTCACTTGAGATATTTGCATATTTTCATGATTATAACAATAGAATTGATATCTAATTGGATTTTTTTTATTTAGGAGGAGGACGAGCCGATTTATGTCATATTGCGAACATGATGGTTGGATGACAGATGCTAGTCAAAATTTTATCAGTGTTTTTTTTTATGAATTTGACAATTGACATTTATTTATGTATTCGATAATTATTGTTGATGTTATGGATATTTGATCTTATGGATGTTATTGGTTTTTGTTATGGAAATTTAATGTTATGAATGTTATGAGTTTTTGTTATGGATTATTTATGTAATTGATGTTTTATTCATATTAAAAATTTGAATACTCGAATCACTGATTGATAAATAGATTTTGAAAAAAAAAACTTAAATAAAATTTCAAATTGAATACTCGAATCGAATCAAATAATTCGAATATTAATTTTGAATCGAATACAAATCAATTTTAATGTTCAAATAATAAACGAATAGGAATACGAATACTTGAATAATTTCACGAATAAGAATCGAATATTACAATATTCGATTCGATTCGTTTACACCCCTACCGCACGGTCATCGGTTCCAACAAACTGTGTGCCAAGGTAACCATATTCCATGGATATGGTAAACCTGCATCCGGAGCAATCCTATGATGATCAGAATCATGCTGGGGGTTACAAACAATCGGATGGGATTTGCGATTGTACCGCTCCATATAACCAGAAGAACATTCCCACGGTATCTCGCATTGTCTACCAAGTTCTTCATCAGCTAAGACTTGTGTCCTCCAACTGCTGAAGTATCGAAGAAGCATGTGCAATACTTTCTTATTTGCCGCCATGCCTCTTTTCAAAATATCAGGTGCAATAACCATTCCCGAAATGGTTTGAACATATCCAAAATATCGAAGGACGCGATCAGGGTGGTGTGGCTCGACATGATCGACCGACTCTATACATCCTTGATATATGGATATCTGGTGAAACAGGAAGTGTTCCCGCACCTATGTATATGACATCCAAATAACCTACAAAAGGGATTAAAAGACAATAAGTAAAAACATGACTCACGTGTCGGAACAATGCATGCATGCAACAACACCATCGGCAACCAAAAGTGCCGGAAAGAACACAACAACCACAACCTCGACGGCTAAAATATGCCGGAGACCATACAAATTGCATCCTTGCATGAATATTTAGATACACATTAAATACTCACATTATCGCCTCGAAGGGCATCAAATTATTCCCGCAGACCTTGTAATCGGTCCAAGGGCACTCCCGAACCAGTTTTGTGCTCCTACCTCAAAGCAAGTGGTTTACTTTGGTAATAGTGCACGTTAGGATCAGGGCTACATGTCGTGAATCGTTCATAGATCCATGCCTATATTGAATAAAATACACACATTACCATAATTTAACAATTTCTATATAAATATATATTGAAGATACATACACGTAATTACCTCATATAACGTGAAATATCCAGCCATCTGCTTCGTTTTGACATGTGAAGCACTCCTTAGATGTTTATATAGAAAGGCTAGGGCTGCTGCTCCCCATGAGTAAGTATGTACATCTTCCAAATCGCCCAAGAAACTCGTGCTAACATGAGTTTCGCTCTTATCAGCAAAAAAAATGTACAACCCAACATGTACAACAAATAAGGGCGACAGTAGGCAATCCTTTCTAGATCCTCAAGCGTAGCATCCCGCAAAACACTTGCTTAGCCACTCTAACTTCACTGACGACCCTAGCACCATCAATTACCTTTCTTGTCGTTCGCAGGAGACACTCCTAGATACGTACAAATGTCATGGATGATACTTTCAATATTCGGAGTCGCCAAGAGACCTTCCAAAAAGACTGATTTCCTGGCAATTGGAAGACCAGTAAGGCAAAAGACATCATCAAAGTATTATCGTCATCTCACCAAAGGGCATGTGGAAGGTATTAGTCTCTAGGTGCCACCGTTCTACAATAGCATTGATCAATACCTTATCGCTGTTGGGATATGATACTTTCTTTAATTGAAAGAGTTTGGTGGCTTAGACTAAGTCAAGTAATTGTTGAAAAACACTGTTTTTTGTTAATTTCCAAGCTTGTAGCTTTGGTTTGTGATTGTTCACTTTCAGTAACACCTTGCGCTCTCGCCCTTCGTATATCGCGACTATGTGTTCCGGATACAACGGCATAACACTTGCATCTAATGGACCCCTGGTCATAAAAAGTAATTGGTTTCATCTTTTGCCCTACCCCTACTTGCCCCTCATCATCATTATCATCCTCGCTAATCGTCATGTGTGTTAGTAATATTAACATGATTAATTATTTAAAACCAATTTTGTGCATATTCCTTTTATATTGGATTTGCTTGTACCCATTAGTATTAATAGATTGCCTATAAACTTATTTGTTAGTAGACTATGTGCTACATGCCTACAAACAAGAATACAACTTTATTTGGATTGTTCAATAGCTAAAAGCAGGAAGTTGCAGAAGCTGATGTTATAGCTGCTGATGGTTATTGTAGCTGCTGACGGAAGTTACTATAGCAAATTGAAGAAGCTGATGCTTGCTTTGGTCAGTTGGTTTGTCTTGAGTTTTCTTAAGCAACCAAGCGATGTTAGAACACTTTTAAGTAAAAGTGAAAAAAGTGACATAAGCTTTAAACTCAATATCAACTTTACACGTGTCATTTAAATGGAGTTTTCTCTTTCCTTGTTTCTTTATTTTATAAAGTAAACTTACTCACTGTTGAATATTACTCTAATTGATTAAGTCTTTAAGTTTTCAACATTAGTGAAAAGATTCTAACATTAAAGTGTTTGACCTTCACGCTCATATAATTATTTATTACTGGCCATCATCATTTCTAACATTGAATTGTTCAATAGAAGACTTTTTGTCATTATATTAAATACTCTATAGTTTATCATTGCATTAAATATTCTATAGTGTATATTGCATTAAATATTTCCAACGTATCATATCTTTTAGCTAAATCACTCTCTTTATTATCTCATGCTAGAAGATATCTTCTCTCCTTATTTTATGCGAGAAGATATCTAATAACTCTCTTTATGAATGTATATTCTTATATTAGGTGATATCTTCGTCTTTCAACCTCTTCAAAGATCGGTGCATTCAATTGAAAAAAATCGATCATCATTTCTTTGATGAGATTCACAATTCAACATTGCTCTCAAACGACTCTAAATTGAAGATCTACATATAAGCGTTTGAAGCAAAGATTGAAGGCGAGGTTGAAGCTATCATTCATCACCCACACAATATTTTCTCTTTGATTTGCTTCAACCCAAATGAACACTCAACATATTCTTTCAAACAATTCTTTCTTTGATGTGTTCTAATCTTCAAACAATTACTAGATATTTTTTCACATATTATTCTTTTTCAAGTTCTTATCTAAACAATCATTGTATTCTTCCTTACTTCTTCCAAACTTTAAAGGAATACTTGATTGTTTTAGATAATAACTTCAAAAATAATTTGTG
>JABEVN020003660.1:0-17350 GCA_013146195.2 Codonopsis lanceolata | reverse complement strand
TTTACAAATGAGGAGTATTAGGTTGTGGTGATCGGATATTGGTACGTACTAATTAATGGCGATGTCAGTGAAGGAGCACCTTGAGGAGATACAGAGGACGAAATTTTCCATAGGAAGCGAACCAAATCCACTAACAAAGGGTCTACACTAGGTCATTAAGAATCTCTACTTAACTTTATGTCAAAGATGTTCATTCCCCACCCCTCTCTCTCTCTCTCTCTCTCTCTCTCTATATATATATATATATATATATATATATACATATACACACACACACTAGATTTTGACGCAGTCTGCTGCGCCGCTGTCGCTTGGAACTTGATCAATATATGGAACATACAATGTGCGAATGAATTAATATTTACGTAGGATTTTGTAAGGGTTGGATATATATATACACTATACAACGAAAAGAGAAAAAACTCAAATGTCTAACAAAATAAAACATTTTACTTGGGCATTTATTTCATAAGAAAACCAAGAATTAAATATTTTAATTGTAATTATTGAAAAATGGACATGTAAAAAGAACATTTTATTGTTTTCTCAGCAGTCTTGCTTCACAACAATGCTTGGATAAGAAACATGAGATGCAATAACTTTGTCCATTATTTCCACCTACACATGAGACAAATAAAATTCAAATACATTCAGTTAACCATATTTTATGCATTGAAGTCATTTAATTAAATATATATTAAAAAAAGATAATGCTTCATCTACAAAACTCGAATCATCCCACTTGTCATCATACAATATTATGGGTATACGTCCAGCTGTAACTTGAGATGTAGGTGGAGGGGGTGTCGGAGATGCACGTGGAGTTAGGGGTGGGGTTGAAGGACTTATTTAAAACGATGAGTATGATATACTTTCAAAGCATAAAGGCTTTAACCTATGCACACACCTCAAATATTGTGACCTCCCTGGAATTTACATCACCACTCAATATTCAAACTCTTGTAAAGTAGGCAACTCTTACCCATTAATAAGTCCTATGTTTTCTAGTATAATTTTTTTTGGGAGAATGGGAAGGCACTTGGCATCAATGAAGAGAGAGCTTACAGTTTAAGGCGAAGAAGGGGGCGACAGGTGTGATGACCCAACCCGGATTCCAACACGGAATCCTGAGGTCGTGCCATTAAACCAACTAAACAACGGATAGGCGTCTGCTAAGCACAATGGCGCTCATTGAACAACCGAGCTAAACAAATTCCAACAAGGAAGTAAAGTCATAACGGCAATACAAAACAACAACAGCAGCAATCTGCGGAAACGAATGGTAAGATGATGCCCGAGCTATCAAGCTCCAAGCTAACACAACCAAAGAGATAGTAAATCTCTCGATCTAAAAAGTTGAACCACGTGCTACAGCAATGCACATGCATAACAAAACCACATGCTAAATAAAACTGGAAAATAAACCAAGTCATCAGTGACACTACATGCCAGAACCCAACAACTCCAACCACGAGGCTACTACTCGGGAACACAACAACAATCATAATACTAAAAGCCCTGAGCTCACTCAAGAGGCAACGAAGATATAAATAGAATAAGGTACAAAAGTTCGACAATAATTGTCGACTACAGAAATTACTACAATAACTACAAAACCCAAAAGACAACCCATCTGTAAAGTTTACATAACTTTACTATTGTCGTTCCTCACATGAATAAAACGATAAATAACATAATGGAAATAAGGCTCCGCGAGTTACTACTTGAGGAGGTAGCTGTAACCAATGTTCTACTTGACATCTACACGAACTACCGAACGAACTATGCATAGCCACAACTACGATCTACTCGACCTCTACGCAAGCTATCAATCACACTGCACACTAAAGAAACAAAAGCACGAAGTAAGTCATAATGATCCAGTAAGTTACTACAAATAACAATATAGCATGATAATATATATTCAGCTAATCATGACAATATGTCAACATGATAAATCTCATAAACAAGTACCGCATAATGGTAGGTAAACCAAAATACCTTAAATCCACGTAGCACGGTGATGATCACATAAGTGCTCACAAACAAACCAAATGAACCATGGTGTGTTCCTCTAATTCCCATCTGTCGTGTTGCTCCTGCAATACACGTGCAAAACAAAATTGTGCCCTCGAGTCCCACTCGAGTCACGTGTGCCCTCGATACCTTTCTCGTGGTATCGACGTCCCTGAGTCTCACTCGAGTTCCATAGCTTACCAAAGTCGTACATTTTGTTACAATAGTGGGGCTACATCCCCACTGCGACTAATAGAGGAGGGGTGTATGCAACAACCTGTCTTCGATACGACGACCCATAGTGATCACGAACTTAATTTAACAATGGTGAAGGCGATGTGTCGGCCCATCATCAACAAAACCAATCAACAAATATCCCAGATGGACTTCCAATGCAATGCACAAGTAGATCGATGATTCTATCTTAACATATTACCAAACACATATTTTCAAGGTAATAAACAACACATCTAAAAACTACTTATTTAGTCTTGAACCACTTAATCAAACATGCACAATTTTGCAAGTATTCCTAAATACAACTTGACCACATATTTAGTCCAAGTATTCAAACATTAGGGTACACAATGATCCCAAATCACAAACATATTTAGACAATTAATTAGTCTAATTAACGTTCACATAATGAGACTACATATTTAGTCGATCAATAATAACACATCGAGGTCCTCCAAGATCCCCAACTCACAAAAAAGTAAAAACTTCTAAGTTAGTCTATATACATTCATAACACGAGACTATATACTTAGTTTTCAATCGTAACCATACCGGGACTTTCTCTCTAGTCCAATAATTATATATTGAGGTCATCAAGGGTTCTCAACCAACAAACAAGTTAAGACTACTAAGTTAGTCTATAAACATTCATATCATTAGGCTATATACTTAGCCTCTAAACATAATCATACCGGGATTCTCTATATAGTCCAACAATCATATTTGAGGTCCTCCTAGAATCCTCAACTCACAACCAAGTATAGACTACTACGTTAGTCCACAAACACCTATATCATGAGGCTACATACTAAGCCATAAAGCATAACCACACATTAGCTCATAACCATCGTGTACTGGTCGTTACACTCCAAGTCACACTCGAAGCGTAAATAAAACTATCCCATAGTCACACACACATGAGTGCCCATAAGTGCACTCAACCTTAACCTATGCGGAATGGTAGTCAATCCATCATCTAAATTTCATAACATCATTTTGAGCCTATATAATGATCTCTAATATTCTTGTTCCTTAACGTGCACGCACATAGTCAACTCACTTGAGTTACTAAACCAAGTCAACAATTCACAACTCTAATTATCTCGGCCATACGACTTACTAAGTTAGTTAAGCGTTAGCCTATCATCATAATAACAACCCTTAAGGTTTAGGTGTCACATTGGATACTCACAAAGAAATCATTCTGGTCCCTCAAACAAGACCATACGCGTCTCCAACGTCGTAGGATTCCAACACCACTTTAATTAGTGTATTATCAATCTCTATTCGACTCCGTTGAGTCTTAACTCTATATTTCATCTTTTAGGTCATTATTGACTTAAACCATAAAATTAATCTAATCATAACTTAATCGATATTCTTATATCAATTATCATAAAACCCAAGTATCTCAAGCATATAATAATTGCTACTGAATTACACTCATAATCATCCCTCACAGATTGACCATCTGATCAGCATCCCCAACTCACCATTAATCACAGAAGAATCACATTTTAGATTCTAAAACAAGTCGGTGCATTAAAGAGAACTTCCAAAAATCCAACACCCTCATTAGTTTGTACTCTAGCTAGTGTAGGGATCCACATAAGGGTGTTCGAATTTACTAATACATTTATTGGAACTTCTAATGAAGTCCTAATACGTCAAATATCACATAGACTAATAATATCCTAAATTGTCATAATTTCGGGATTTCATAATTTAGATCAAACGATTTCCAAACATCATAGGATTTCATCCTAGGGTTCATAATAATACATTAGACACTTAATTAACTCCATTGGGTCAAAATACAAACTTTTAAATTCTAGGTCAAGGACAAATTTTGGGATTTAACATCATCCAGGTTTCTAAACCCAACAACAAGAAATCTCATACCAAAACACCAAACAATTGGGTTTCAACCCCACAAGTTCACAATTCAAAATCACTTATATACTCATCTTATAGACAAGAAATATCTCAACAAAACATGTAGAACACATCTCTAACATCCTAGCACCATTTTGAGCTAGAGAAAAAAAGAAAAGAGTTTAGTAACTTACCTATTTCGGCCAACAAACGTCATAGAAAACAAAAACAAATCTGGGGAGAAGATTCTACTCATCGAGGGCTTCACAACGGTGGTCTCCAATTGAAAATCCGATGGTTGAATCAATGGGGGTGAGATTACACATAGTAATGTCACCAAGAACACACACACAAGTTCTCTCTCTTATGTTCGAACTATAAGGGCTGAAAAATGAGAGAGAGAGAGAGAGGGGGGGGGGCTGCCAATGGGGGTATATTAGCTGGGTTAAGTTGGTCAAAAAGGATTAGAGACTAACCCAATGTGTTGTTGACTTCTTCCAATTCCAATTAGATTAGTTGTTAATTAACACCCAACATAAAAGGACTAATATGGGTATAATAGGAACTGATTGGGAGGGGTTTGGAGGCATTTCATTAAGGGTGAAATAGGAAAAAACATAACAAAATTGAAGCAACCCAATGCTACATTGCTCGCGTCTGCTGTTCACTGCCTAGAATTTCCAACTTTCCATTTTGTCTTCAGTGCGAGAAAACGACGCAAGCTCTTCTCCTAGCTGACTATAAAGGTCCAAATTTAAACCCCTAAAATCCTTGAAACAAACTCAAGCTGCCTTAGGGGTTTCCTCGATCAAAATGATTTCGCTGTGTACCAAAAAGTCATCCGTAACTACCGTAACAAAGTAAGAAATGAAACATAACCAACCAACGATCGATACAACTAACAAACAAGTATGTATACATGTTTTAAAGCAAGTTAAAAGCCTAATGAAGGGTCTCGAACACATGCACAAAGTTAAACCAAAACTAAGTGCATCGAAACTCCGAAAGACGATACGTTAACGAAGTACGAATCGTGAAACCAAACGTACGACAACGCCTATACTATGAACATCGTGATCACATATTAACTTTATAAACATGATTATAAGGATATGAAATGTATCCAAGAAAGTGTATGTCGAGCATATGAAGACCTACGATCTCCCAATGGTCACAAGCAAGAACTAAGCAAGTAAACACTCTACTGAGTCGAGTTTCCAACAACGACAAGTTACGCATTGTAACTCCAACAACAACTCTAGGGTATTGACTATAGTCCAATCTACCCAAACACATGAAGTCTCACACAAGAAGACTATTGTGCAAGCAAGTCAAACATACAATGTTTTGGCCTTTTGGGGTAGTGGGGTTGAAGGGACCTATTTGAAACAATGAGTAAGATATGCTTTCAAAGCATAAATGCTTTAACCTATGCACACACCTCAAATATTGCGACCTCATTGGAATTTACATCACCACTTAATATTCAAACTCTTGTAAAGTAGGTAACCCTTGCTCTTGAACGAGTCCTATGTTTTTCAGTATAATATTTTGGGAGAATTGGAAGGCACTCGGCAGTAATGAAGATAGAGGTTACAGTTTCTGACGGAGAAGGGGGCGACAGGAGCTTCGATTCCGACAGAGTTGATGTGGAGAAAGACACAAAACGGGAAAAAAGCTTGAACACATATATAGAAAATTGTGAACTATAATCAAACAACTAATGATTTCAAATTCAAAAAAGACTAAGATAGATATCTATACATATATAAAAGGAGATGAGCAAATAATGGAAATATCCCGCCAAAAGTGACTTTCCAAATTTAGAAATATTTATAATTTGTATATTTTTTGGGAACCAAGCCCGAATGATTTTGGGAATTTGTTATAAGTTTAAATGGTGTGTTAATTTGGGGATTTATGAAATATGTAAATAATGAAATGTAGTATTAAGACTCAATGGAGTCATTATAGGTTCAATAAGATGTTAATGAGCCTTGGGTTGAAACCCTACGATGTTCGGGTTTTGGTTGAATATGATTATGAGTACCCGAGCATCTCGAATTGTGTCCAATTGTGACACCCAGGTTATAGAGACTTATTGGAGATTTATTTAGAGCGTACTCGTTAGAGTACGGGGCATTCGAGACCAACCTATGGTCTCGATTATATTTAAGAGATGATTAATGAGTGAATTCTCTCTTTAGGGAATTTGGTCGCGTGCACAAGAAAGCACTTACGAAGGAGTGGCTACGGGGTAGTCTTGATGTTCTTGAGTATGGTATTGGGCATTTCGATTATATACGACGATTAGAACTATGGTTTGGCCCAATGTGCTTTTGGTAATAAAGACTAAATACTAAGTCTTGATTTGTGGTTGTTTTTAGACTAATATAATAGTCTTTGGTTTAATCTTGAGTAGAGGACTATAGTAGACCTTACATTGTGATTTATTGAGCTTATATGCTATTCTTGATTGGGTGATGACTTGAGGATTATGAGTACCTCAATATGTGGTTCTTGGACTAAACTTATAAGTTAGTTGAACGTGTTAAGTATGTGCAAATATGTGCATTGTTTATTGGGTTTTGTAGAGCATTATGACCTACTTGATTTGATGAGTCCGCTCGTGTCGGACTTGGTCTTTATTTGTTTATTCAAGTAAATATCTACTTGAGCATCATGATTTGAGTCCAGCTGGCGTCTTGGTCGTTGTGTCGCAATGGGACGAATCATAGCCTTTGGGAACAATCGCTATGAGTCGCCGCATTGGGTCATTTTCTCCTTACTATTTGACCAATAATGGGATGTGGTCTCGTGTTAGCGCCATCTAGCCTGATATCGAGCTCCCATTTCTCATCCTAGGTTGGATGAAGGTAACGAGCACTCATTAAAGAAGACTGATGAGTTGTGATCATTTGAGGATTGAACCCATAGTATGATCAATTGAGGGTTGGACCCGGATTTTGACACCGTTTCAGTTTGATTCATGTTTCTTGTTATACATGACTATTTATAAGCATTATGTGAAAGACAATGTGCTATGTGGTTCATATGTGATTATGTACTTTGACGACTTGTACTTGTTTATAATTGGTATACTAATATGATGTCATGATTCTTATATATGCTTGCGCATTATGTCATGTCATGCCATGATATGTCATGCTGATGCATATAGTAACTTACTGGGTCATTATGACTCACTCCGTGTGTTTGTTTTCCTTAGTTTATGCAGTGATCGCGTTAGTACGTGTTGCGGTTGCGGTTGCGGGTTCGTGTTTGATAGCAGGTGGTTTTCCAGGCAATAGCTTGGAGTTATTATTATTGTAATTACTTATCATGTGAGACACGGATGTGAAGTTATGTAAACTTTACTTGGGTAGATTATGTTAGTATTTATTGTTGTATTATTTTGGGAGCTGATTAGTATGGTCGAGCTATTGTATTTATTTAGAAGCTATTATGTTGTCTCTTCGAGCAAGGCTTAGCTCACTTATTCTAGTATTGTGTTACAGTTGATTCTATCTCCGGTAACTTTAGTCGTGAGATTTTGGTTTAATGGTTTAGCATTTGAACTCTTATTCTTTTAGTTGATCTGTCCCTCCGACACATTATAGTCGTTGAGTGCTTGTTTATCAGGTTGGTGTTTTGTTGCTTCGCCAGCCTTAGGTTTGTCAATGGTTTGTGGCCCGTGCGCAATGTTATAACACGTGAGTTGTAGTGACCCGACCCGGACCCGATGTGGAACCGTGGGTCGGGCCGCCCAAATAGGGGGGAAACAAGTAAACACATAAACATGCAAGGACTCAATTTAAGAAAACGACGTGACGCAACATTGGAGACGTAACACGCCTCGGCACCAAAAGGCCGGTTTAAAAAAAAAAACTTTTCAAACCTGATATAACAATTAAGCAATTAAACCAAGTCATCAGCGATACTACATGCCGGAACCCAAGCTAGCAGTTTATGGACAATAATTAAATAAGAGCTAATAGGATGCTCAGCGAAAGACTTATACGTAGTGAACTAATTACATGATAGCCAAAGCTCGGCTTACACATTGCCGGAATCAAAGGGATTACAAGTACTACAAGTGATAAAACTACAAGTAGCTAAATAAAGGAAACAAGTACAAGTTCTAAACACATTCCCAAGCATAGTCTAAATGACTTGCTTTAAAACCCGTCGTCCTTGCAAATTACAAAAGAAAGGAAGAGGACGTCTAAACCACCTCTTCAACTGCAACGTCGGACCAAAAGGGAATCACGAACACTGCAAGTCTCAACGAGAAGGACCTGCTTTGCTAAGATCTAAAGCAGTAAAGGCGAATGGGTAAGTCATAAAGACTTGTAAGCTATCAATCATGCATGTCATGGCAATATGCAACATACAAGGCAAAATATCGTCACATAAGCATATAGAACATATATCCAAGATGCACATTGTTTCACATAGGTGCTCGTAATTAAGTCACATAGGATAAGGATATATGGAGAGTCGGGCCGCTACGTAGTTCCTGCATACAAGCGTTATCTGGAATGTGAGGTGTCAGATGGTTGTGAGTACATCGACCTTCCGAGGAGATGCCCAGGATAGACACACTAATGCGCTCTAATGGTTACAACAAAGGGGCTACTTCCCTACTGTGGCCACAGTGGAGGCGTGTGCGCACAAGGATAGGTATGCCAGCTGGACTCATGCAAATACCAAGTAGTGTTTACTTAACAAATTCTCAAGTAGAGAACGAGATCGACAAAAGCGATCTCGTTCATGACAAGTAATTATTCTCATCAATTATCAAGTAGGATTGAGTTCGACAAGAGCGAACTCAACATGTCAAATAGGCATTCTATTTTATGACATCTAAATCAAGCATGGTAATCAATCCAATTCAAGAGTCTAGAATTAATATTCTTAGAGAAATGCATTTAGAACGTCGTAGGGATTGATCATTGAGCCGGTATTGTTCAATGGCTCAGTAAATTTGACTTTGTTGAGTCGTCTCTATAAATTCATCCAATAGAGTTTAAACGCAAAATGCATTCTAAACCATTTTCTAAGTTCTCGTATAGGATAGACTAGACCATTAATCCAAATAACAACCAAAGTCAAGAATTATCATCAATTCATAATTTATGAAACCTTAGAATCATGATTTCTAATAGTTATTAAAATTCAATGGTCCAAGAACAATAATCATTCCAATTGAAGCATAGAACACATTTTACTCTAGGCTTAGGACCAAAACAACAAGATGAACAATTCATAGTTTATGGAACCCTAGGATCATAATCTCTAAAAGTTGTCAAAAGTCAATGGTCCAAGAACAATAGTTATTCCAAATGAAGCATAGAACAAATTTTACTCCAGGCTAAGGACCAAAACAACAAGATGAACAATTCATAGTTTATGGAACCATATGATCATAATCTCTAAAAGTTGTCAAAAGTCAATGGTCCAAGAACAATAGTTATTCCAAATGGGGCATAGAACACTTTTAATTCTAGGCTTAGGAACAAAACAACAAGATGAACACATCATTCAAAAATCCCATAAACTCAATTCATCATCAAACATGGTATAGACATGGTAGGAGCATGGGAATCATAAGAAGAGGGGGATAGCATGGCATTTCTAGCATACATCCTAAAGGGAATCAATAGGTTACCTTACACTAAGGAAAAAGATGAAGTGAACAAAAACTAATCAGATAGAATCGTGCTCCTCGTCGATAGCTTCATTTTGGTGGTCTCGGATTGGCAATCGGAGTTTGGGAGCTCAAGTTATGGAGGAAACACACACTAATCTCCCCTCACCATTCACATACAAGAGCTTGGGAAGAGAGGGAAGAAATTTACTGATATGGGGGGTTTAATGGCTGGTCACTAAGGTGGGAGGCTTATATATGACATGCCAATGTGGGTGGAACTCCACATGTCACAAGGAGAATGCATGGAAATCCACATGTCAAATGGAGGATGAATGAGGTTAGGCTTAAGCAACCTTACTTAGGGTCTAATAGAATGGATTTGGGTCAATTAGGATGGGGGTTCAATGGGTTAATTGGGTCACAAATCAGATTGTTCAAAAAATCCCGTAAGTGTGATTTCTGGAGCATGCGGTCGCTTCACTCAAGGACCATGCGAGCGCATGGTCCTGTTCCCAGCCAACTTCATTTTTTTGTTGCTCTCAGCACTGTCCCGCGAGCTATGGTTCCAAAAACGATGCGAGCGCGTGGTTCAGGTCTCGAACATGGTCTAAACATGTCCTAAATGGTCCCAAACTCATGGGCAACCATTCTAAGGTGTAACCAAACTCAAAACAAGTCGGAAACACACCCAAACAACATCCGAAACAAGTTAAAACAAGGCTCGAATCATGCAACGAATGGCCAATGAATCAAACACGATTCAAACACAAATCAAACTAGAATAACTTGGACATGAACAAGACTTGTTTAAACATGGATATGACCTGAATACATGGCCTAGTACTCAATGAACATCTCGCAAGACAAAACACAAGCAATACCAGCAACAAGGGCAAACACTAAGACTCAAACGAAGCAACAAAGCTTCTAAACTTTCAACCAAGCATACTATGATCAAGATGAATGTTATAAGTCATATATGCAAGGTACTAAGACTCTAACAAGACTTAGTTAAGTGCTAACATGCTAAGATGAATACTCAAAGCACAAATGGCAAAGTATGCAACGCATAGAAGACATTCTAGCGACTATGATCGTAACAACTCTAATGCAAGCATGATATGAACAATATGAACTCTCTAACATGTTAAGGCATACATTAAGCATGCTATAGTGATGTTATACAAGTAATGGGTTTGGGTTCTCACATGAGTCATAGATTTGTCGAGAGATAGTCGTGTCTCAGCTTTGCATTCCACGATTTGGAATTAAAGGCTTGGGTTCCATTTATAATTTGCTTCTGCAGGTTTTAGTTTTTGTTATTCTGTATTGTCGTTATGCCTTTACATTCCTGTTTTGAGCTTGTCTTGACGGCACGACCTTGAGATTTTGCATTGGAGTCCGGGTCGGGTCGCCACATCTATCTTCACTCCAATTGATAAAAACTAGTTTTTGCACCCGTGCGTTAAATGCACGAAATATATATTTTTCAAATAAATTATACAAAAACAAAAAAGTTAAAGAGAAAAACAAAATTAAAAGAATAAATTGAGAAGAACTACTTAATTAGAAATATATTATTGTAATACTAACCATGATAGACTTTGAAAATTTTCCTTATACACAACATTTGTTGATTTTTCATCTTCATCGCATATTAGTATCTAGGAGCTGAGGTGACATCCCCATGTAGAATGTCTTAAGGCCGGGATTTATATAAATGCACTTTATTTTTCCAAAATGCACAATCAAACAAAATTGACCATCTTCATGATTCGTTAAGTCAATAATTGGCGAGAGACTTGTGCCTATAGATGACAAAAATCGTTAGAGATGATAATTTTCGATATTCTATTTCGTTTGTTTATTATTCAAATATGTCAAATGAAGTGAATATTGTGTGTTACAATGGAACGTACACAAATCTTTTAGTCTGCAACGCTGCTCGTCACAAGCTTGCTTATGTTGTCCATATCAGCAATTAAAGTTTGCTAATTTGGTAATTTTTTATCAGTTCGAGTTATCACATCAACATCTCAAACTCAATTTTTTTCTCAATCAAATGGTGGTGGAAATTTAGCTTTGGATATGAAAAACCACAGTAATATATTTCAATTTATGATTTAAGTTTTTTTTTTTTGGAATACTTGATTATAATATTGTACCATATATTCATCATTAATTTTCAAATACAACATTAGAAATACATGTTTTGTAACACAATTAAAGAAGAAGGAAGAAAAAAATAATATTAAGAATACAATTTACAGTTTGAAATACAAATTAAAAGGAAAATCATAATTTATAATATGAGTTTTATACTTAGCTCGGTTTCAACAATTGGTGGGACTTTCAATTGATTGTTGGATGGACGGAACCATTATCTTGCAATTAAACTTTGAGAATTCAATCCAATCCAAATCTTTAGCACTGTTGGTACGTTAGATCAGACATGCTTAATGAAACTTATTGATTTTTAATAAATGTGATTATGAAAATGTCTAAAGATAAGTTGGGTTGTTTGTAGTCAAACTTGCTGCACTTTGAAAGTTATTTATACACGAGGTTGGAAATCAAAAGAGAAAAAAATTCAAACGGTTTTAAGAAGTTGGACAATTGGAGAATTAAGAAGACACTTAATGGAATCTTGAATAAGTTTGTGACTAATAAACTTTACATCAATAAATAATTGTTTTATTTTTTTATAAATAATAAATAGTACATTAAATGTATATAGATATTTGAGATTTGACTGAGTTAATGTTAATCTA
Organism: Codonopsis lanceolata; assembly: GCA_013146195.2. Classification (NCBI taxonomy): domain Eukaryota; kingdom Viridiplantae; phylum Streptophyta; class Magnoliopsida; order Asterales; family Campanulaceae; genus Codonopsis; species Codonopsis lanceolata. The sequence goes on along the minus strand of JABEVN020003660.1, from coordinate 4,798 downwards.
TTTTTAGTAAGGTGATGTTGGCGAGAAACTTCCTTATTTAGATGAGATATGTCCTTCTGAGTTTATATATATATATATATAGATTCCCTTCAAAAAATTCTAGGCATTGATCAAGCCAAGGAGGGGTGAAAGTGTCAAAAACCTATTAAAGCTTGAATCTCAAATTAGGCATGTCAATGGATCGGATATGTATCGAATATAGGTATATTTGAAGAGTAATGCTAGAGCCACTTAATGAGCACTCAAATTTGTGCACCAAATGATGTGGCATCTTATGTGTCATATTGTTAACATAACTTTTTAACTTATAGTGGAGCCCATAAAATGTCAAATAAGATGACACATTGGAAACCACATCATTTGGTACACAAATTTGAGTGCTCATTGAGTGGCTCTAGCATTATTCATATTTGAATCTGATTTGAAACCTTATATCACCGATCTGATCTGAAAACCCAATGGATCAAGTGTATGTCAATCCATATCTGAATCTGTTACCATTTAACATATCCGATTTAATATCTAATAAGATCTGAAATATAAATTTATGGATAAAAAACAATGAGAATATGAAAGGGAGGAAGATCAAAAGACAACATCAATATATAATTGTGTATACTATGTATATGTATAGTAAGAAATATGTTATTTTTGGATCAAATCGGATATAACTAAATTCATATCCAATCTGTTAATAAATATATTTTTGAATTCTGGTTATTAGATCATTATATAATTCCATATCTGAAATTTTGCGTCTGATTCAAATCTAATTCCATACATTGGCAGCCTACTCAAAACCAAAAGAAAGAAGGCAACTGACTAGCTGAGACGTGAGACGCGGGCTTGTACTGTGCGGAAGAAGTGGACACGTGGCGCGCTGAAATGAAGACAACGCATTAATAACAATTATAGGTAATTGCAGCTTCACCCCTGGACTCTTGAAATGTTCTCCGGGTCTTCATAATTTGGTTGACGAGGACCCCATCCTCCAAGGCTTTGTAATTTCATCCTAAGTCTTTTTGATCAATTTCATTTTTTCCCCAATTTTTTCCTCAATTTGCATATATTGAGCCTTGCAACTTTGAATGTCTTCGAGAAATCTACATGAAGTACAAAATACATAACAATAGAATCTCAAATGCAATTAATCATTTACCAAAGCTCAAAATAATCACTAAATTTCAATAAAGATAGTGAAAATAATAGGAAAATTATAAGCTTATCAGTCTTCCGTGATATTATTAGATCAGGGGTATACTTAATACAGCACCTATAAAATACTTAATACAACACTTTTTTTTGTAAAAATACTATATTACCCTTAAAAAAATTTAGACATTGAGATTGGTTTGGGAGCAGTCCTAAACTCAAAAACAAAAAAAACAAAAAAAATTTTTAGGTATTGGGACTGGTTTGGCAGCAGTCTCAAACCAATAAAAAAAAATATTTTGGGCATTAGGACTGGTTTCGGAGCAGTCCAAAATTTTTTTTTTTTGGACTTTTGGACTGGTTTGGCACAATCCCAAACAAAAAAAATAAAAATAAAAAAATTGGGCATTAGGACTGGTTTCGGAGCAGTCCAAAAATTTAAAAAAAATTTGGACTTTTGGACTGGTTTTAGAGCAGTCCCAAACAAAGAAAAAAATTACTTTTTTTTTTTCATTTACTCATAAAATGGCAAAGGGCAATTTGGTCTACTTTTTTAAAAAAGTGTTGTATTAAGTATTTTATAGGTGCTGTATTAAGTATCCCTGTTAGATTATTGATGCTTGATAATTTTAACAAACAAAATATGGAGATAATATGTTGTAGATCAATGGTTTCAGTTGAAGGAAAGGTTTGTCAAAAAAAACTAATGGAAAGAAGTTAGTTACCGTGTTAGTTACGTTGCTCCATTTTTTCTTTAAATTTATTTTTATTTTTTGTTATTTTCTTTGTAAAGTACCAATTGATATACCCGGCCCAAACCCGGTCACGAGCAGAGCACGAGCTATCCTCACGGGCCGGACAAGAGCTCAAATCTTATAAAGCCCAAGGGCCCAGCGAGCATGAGTAAAGCAGCATCAAGCAGCGAGCATGATATTCCCGATTTAACCTGGTCGGGCACAGGCCCGCCTGTCCGACCAGGGGCCTTGCCCGGGTGAATATGTTCACTCCAGCACATCATCTATCACACAGGCGGACAGGGCCCTGCCCGTCCAGACCAACACCGGGCAAAGGACACCAGTAGCTTGCCCGCCAAGACACTGTCGAAGGTTACCATACGTAGGCAGGACACTTGCCTTATCTGTTCCTGATATCACGCGGCCAGCCGCATATCATCCTAAAATCCAGGGTTTCTCTCCTTGTTGAATAGAATAACTAAAGAGACCGAATCCTACCCGGATTCAACCACAAAAAGGGCCAATAAATACTCCTCCACCAGCCATAACAAGGTACACGCATTCATACACTCATCCTCTTCCTTGAGTTCTGGTTTTCTGTCTTACACACGACACTTACTCTCACGCCGGAGGGGTTTCGCGAGGCCCTGCCTTGCACTTCCACTCTGTTTTTGCTCTCGCCCAAGTTCAAGGAAGCGCATTCAAGCCTGCATATCATACTACAGAATAGACGGCCCAAGCTGAGGATTTTGCCACATCAGTTTGGTTCCGTTGCCGGGAAATAATCAACTTCCCCTCCACATCAAGTCTTACGTTGCAAATTTCTCGATAATCACCGACAGAATGGTGGTAAGAACAAAGAAACACCGTGCTACTGAGAGAGCAACAAGGGTTGGTACTGGCCGCTGGCCGGGTGACCTTCCCGAAGCACCCTGCGGGTTCGACAAGAAGCAAAAAGAATGCCGCTTGCCGCTAAGTGCGCCTCACCTGGAAGGATGTGCCCTATATAGGAACAAATTACTGCCTCAACATGCTAGCCAAAATCGAGCCAGCCAACGTGATGCTAGAGAAATCATCAATGAGCAGCGCAATGCCCGTGAGCAGGACCTCAGGACACAACTGAATCGCCAAAAGGAGAACGGCCATGACAGCCACGTGAATCCGCCCGGCCAAGCCCCCGAACAAGCCTCCGGAACAACAATGCCGCTCTCTCAAGTCCAAGGCACTACTACAACAAGATGTATTAAAACTCAACCAAAGAACTACTTGCCTGGGGTGGCCATGCCCCGATTCCGGCCGATTTGAATTACCAATTCAAGCAGTTGTCCCCGCGGTTGTTGGTGATGGCCACGCCTCACAACATCTGCCCACTCCGAGCAAGCGACTCCCATCCGTCATCCACATACCTTCAGAAAGGGCTGAAGAGATAAAACGAGCGGATGATCAGGCCGAAAGCAGATATAGCCGCCCCAATTTTTCACACAAGCATAGTCGCGGACCAAATCATTATTCCCGCAGCGAGGGTCACAGTCGCCGTAGAGCCCGCGAGTACACCGAGAAAGAGCCACACCGACCTAAGCGTAAGCCGCGAAGTCGATTGTGGAGGCGTAAGCTTCGCCGACGTTTCGCCTCGGCCTCACGCGACCATCGGGCAGATCATGTTCGTTCGTCGGACACTACTTTGGATATGGAGAAGTGCTTGTCCGAGCGCATGGAAGCTATGAAGCGTGACATGGCTAAACAAATGGCCAACCTAGCTGTGGCCAAGCCCGGCTATGGCGCCGTCAAGCCACTGGAAGGAAGTCCTTTCACACCCGAAATCGAAAACGCACCACCCGCGCAAGGCATCATATTCCCACAGTTTGAAAAATACTTCAGGAAGACACGGGCAAGCGACTGGCTAAGATCGGTCGAGGCGCAGATTCGAATGGTAACAGATATAGAGGCCCTAAAAATGCGAGCGTTCGAGGGGGCTCTTCAAAGGAAAGCACAGGCATGGCTAGGAAGGGTTCCCCGTGGATCCATCGGTAGTTGGGAAGTGTTGAGGGAGAAATTCTTAGAAGAATTCGGCACTGCTGGGCCAACACCTAAAAACCGGTTCGACCTCGCTAAAATCAAACAAGGTGAACATGAGTCCTACGCAAGCTATCTGAAAAGGTTCGGTGAGATGCTCGACCAGTGATCGCAAACTGCTGACCAAATAACTTTCTCGTTATCTAAACAACACGGTAGCAGGGCCACCAAGACACAATGTTAGCTATGAACCCTGGAGCCTCCAAGGCCGAGCCGCTAGCAAGTTCCCACCTTATTCTCGCCGAACCGAGACTGCCGAGCGACAAAAAATAAGAACAAGGACAAGGCTCAGATACGGCCACGCCACCGACCAAGACTGTGAGGCGCAACCGTTTCTTCACAAGCAGATAGAGGAGATCATCTACTCCCGGCAAAGGCTATTCGTAGAAGCTCGCTTACTCCCCACGAACACAACGCTGGAGGACATCATGCTCCAAGGGAGACGCCTCGCCAGCTTCCCTATCCTCGACCCCGAAGCTTGCCCACACACGGACCCCAACAAGCATCCGCGACTACCATCATGGTACGGCACACTACGTAAGAATGCGAGTGTTGAAACGCGAAATACGTAAGCTCGATCAATGCGGCAAACTAAACCGCTTTAAGAAAACCAGGCGACGGAACACGCGACAATGATGACAAGATAGACCTCCAAGAGGAAGAAAGCCGGGCCAAACCTCGATTCGAGGAGTGGTCAACGTGAATCCGTGAAGAACTGGCCCAACACCCAACCTGGGAAACATATATACTGCCTCTAGAGCAATAAGTTCTCCCACTGCATAAATGCGCGTGGGAGCCTAACATCTTCTTTCACACGCAATGAGCCAGCAAGCACCCCA
>JABEVN020003659.1:0-17356 GCA_013146195.2 Codonopsis lanceolata | reverse complement strand
TATTATTTAAACAATGAATAAATTTGTTTAAGCATATAATTAATCATACTTTAGGGCACTTAAGACTTTAAGGTAATTTCGAAAATTTAAAAGGTAAAGAAATAAGCGAAATTTATTAATAAAAGATAATATCCTTTTGTTCTACCCGAGTCCATTCTTAAAGTTTAATTACTCCAAGAACCACTTAGAGCCGGCGGTGTCAGACATTATATTTTATTAATAGATTATCAAAATTTTGGACAACGAAAAGTCACCAATTATACTCAAAAAGTCACCACGGTTGGACCATTGCCTTTTGATAATTTGATGAAGCCTTTTATGAACAGTCTTTCAACCAAATTTCCATTTTAATGCATTATAATTATTGGCTATGTAAATGGGACAAGTTTGCACTTTAATTAACATGATTCAAATAAGTAGACCTAGATTTACACACTCCAAACATATGATGTTGGCTATGTAAATGGGGTAATCTTGTATGAACCATTGTGTCTCTTAAAACTTGATCTTACCATTATTGCCAGAAATTGAATGAAGTTCTTAATTTAATGGTGACTCAAATTTTTTTTTTTTCAACAAAGTAAGTAGATCCCAGCATACTCGCAACACATTTAAAAAATGCGTGGCTATGCATATGAACAAACTCTAAAGCGCATCCAAGGATGGTGGCTATGTTCAAAAATGGGATAATCTTACATTAAGGATTGAAAGCTTTTGAGTAAAACCAAAATTCGAAATAGAATGAAGTTATGAACATAATATTCTTAGACAAAATGAGTATTATGTACAAGAACTCAAAACTGATGTAATTATACATGGATTACAAATTTAAACAAATTAAAGCACAAGACTTTATAAGAAATTCAAACTCACTCTAGTATATGAAGCGGGCTACGATACTGTTGGAACAATTACGATCCATTAAACATGAACCGACTCATTACTAGATTAAGAAGAGAAAGAAGAAGAAGAAAGGAGCGTGTAATTACCTTGTGATTCCATGTTCGTTCTTAATCTTGTTCTTGTTCTTGAGTAAAGAGGATGAAGTAAGAAGATAGACTTCAAATTAGGGAGGAGTAGATCTTCTAAATGATGAGTGCCCTTTAATCTCTTTATTCTTCAATTACTTAGGAAGAGTTTTTGACTGAATGAGAATAATATAACTAGTAGATCCATAGGCTTGATGGATAAGCCTTTATATAGAAATCCAAGGGGCACTTCATTTAGGGACTACACCTATTGATATATAAGATATTACCATTATGCCCATCATTTAATGGTATACTTATATTATGGAATTCTACATATTATGTTGAGTTCTATGCTTTATACCATATATTATAATATTGATCATTATATTATTAAGTATTTATATGTTATATTAATCCATGTTCTTACACAATTCACCCACAATTTAAGTTTCATTCTCCAGTATTTCGTCCTCTCTGTTCTTCCTCTTTCTTCTTCTTTTTTTTCATTTCTTTTTTTACAACATTGCTCATCTGCTTCTCCCATCAAAACCCATTTCAACGTTTTAGCTATAAAACCAATTTACTGATTTTCCTATAAAACTCAGTTAGATAAAAGACCTCAAAATTTTCGAATTAGAGGATGGTAATTTTTGAAACTAAATTTCATATTTCATCCATGCTTTCTTCTTCGATAAATATATATATGAATATTTTTATTATTATTTTTTTAAGCACCCCACACAAACACACATATATACACTGCCCTTCCCTCTCTATTCAATGAAATTGCATCGGAAGTTTAATCTATCATCAAAACAAAAATCAAAACAAGGTACTACGATTCAAAAGGAACCTTTCTTAACTCGATTCAGTCTTACAGCACAACCGAAAGCTTGTCTTCCTCTGCCGTCTCCCTCTCGTTCATCTTCTAGATAAAACCTTCTCTCATGATTTCCCAGTTCTCTCACTCTTTCTGTGTCTAGTTTTCAAAAGTAATTTTCTTAATCGCTTACCTTTTTATTTCAAGGAGAGGTTCACCGTTCCTTTGTCGAATCGCCTTTACCTACCGATTCCCATTCCGACGTTATTCCTTCCCGGCTTGAGTATGTGCCTTTCCACATTTTTTTTTCTTTCTCTCTAAGTATAACTACTGATCAAAGCTATCACTAATGACCATGGTCAAAATGGAGGAGTCAACTTGTTCAAACCCAACAAAATAAATAAATCTAACTTGTAACTTATCATACAATCAAAATAGGCCCAAATGTAATAAAGTTAGCCCAAACAAAAATGAAGTACTATTGGCCCAATTGTGGGGATTTTCTCCCCAAACAAAATAGGCCCAAGTTATATTGAGGTTAGCCCAAAACAATTCACAATATTAATAATATAATTAATATATTTTTTTTAATTCCAAAAATTTAGTCCTCTAAACTTAGCGTACCTTATTAGTCGAAGAGATTTGGGTACTTTCTTCGCATATCCTCCTCGAGTTCCCAAGTTGCCTCCCTCTCTGTATGATTAGTCCACTGCACTTTCACATATGGGATTGTTTGTCTTCTTAGCACTTGATCCTTTCGATCCACTATACGAATCGGTTTCTCGTCGTAACACAAGTCTTCTCGTAGTTGTAAGGGTTCACTAGCAATAACGTGACTCGGATCTGGGACATACTTCCTTAGCATAGATGCATGAAATAAGTTGTGCACTCCAGATAGTGTAGGCGGCAGGGCTAGTCTGTAAGCAACCCCACCAACCCGCTCGAGTATTTCAAATGGTCCCACAAATCTTGGACTAAGCTTTCCCCGAATACCAAATCTCGTGACTCCTCTTGTGGGTGAGATTTTAAGGAATACATGGTCCCCCACTTCAAATTCGAGTTCGCGTCGATGATTATCTGCATAAGACTTCTGTCGACTCTAGAGCTATAAGAAGTCGTTTCCAAATCAACTGCACTTTCTCTAAAGTGACTTGCACCAACTCCGGTCCTATTTGTTTCCTTTCGCCCACCTCATCCCAACAGATAGGCGATCTGCACTTCCGTCCATACAGGGCTTCATAGGGTGCCATACCAATACTTGCATGGAAACTGTTATTGTAAGTAAACTCCACCAAAGGCAAGTGATCGTCCCAATTACCTTGCAAGTCCAACACGCATGCGCGAAGCATATCTTCCAAAGTTTGTATTGTCCGCCTCGTGGCCGTGCGTTTGTGGGTGGAAAGGTACTCGTACTCAAATTTGTACCCAATGCTTTCTGTAAGCTACCCCAAAACTTCGAGGTGAATCTAGCATCACGATCTGAAACTATCGAGACCGGTACTCCATGTAGCCGAACAATCTCATCGATGTACAACTTCGCCAACCTTTCCATCGAGTCAGTAATCTTAAACGCCAAGAAATATGCAGACTTGGTCACCCTATCCACAATGACCCAAATTGAATTATATCCCTTCAGCGTTATGGGTAATCCTACCACGAAGTCCATAGTGATATGCTCTCACTTCCACTCAGGTATCGGCAAGGACTTTAACAATCCATCGGGTTTCTGATGCTCTGTCTTCACTTGTTGGCATACCAGACACTTACTCACAAACACAGCTATATCCCTTTTCATATTCTCCCACCAAAAAGTGTCACGCACGTCTCGATACATCTTCGTGCTACCCGGGTGTATGGCAAACCTCGAGTTGTCGCGTCTTCTAAATCTGCCTTTTCAGAACACAAATTCTTGACCCAAAACGAAGAACGTCGTCATTATCTGCTGAAAATCTTTCTGATCCCCATCTTCCAACCCCAAGGAAATCTTAATAACTCTGGATCCACTGCCTGTGCCGCTTTAATCTTTTTTAGCAAGGATGGTTGTACACTCAAGTGTGCCAAGAAACCATCGTCACTGCGAACCCTAACTTCAATTCCCATCGAGTCAAGATCGTCCAATATCCTCTTTTCCTTAGTTATCAAAGCCGCCAAACTTCCCCTACTCTTCCGACTCAAGGCGTCAGCCACTACATTGGCCTTTCCAGGGTGATACAATATTGTGCAATCATAATCTTTCAACAACTCCAACCATCTCCGTTGCCGCATGTTTAACTCCTTCTGAGTGAATATGTACTTCAAACTCTTATGATCCGTGTAAATTTCGCACGTCTCGCCATACAAATAGTGCCTCCAGATTTTTAATGCAAAGACCACTGCTGCCAGTTCTAAGTCGTGTGTTGGGTAGTTTCGTTCATAGTTCTTCAATTGTCGGGAAGCGTAAGCAATTACTTTTCCATTATGCATTAGCACACAACCCAAACGTTTTTGTGATGCGTCACTATAAACCACAAATCCTCCCGTCCCTGATGGTAGAGCAAGGATCGGGGCTGACACTAGTCGATTTTTCAGCTCTTGAAAGCTGGTCTCACACTTAGCTGTCCACACAAACTTCGTGTTTTTCTGCGTAAGTCGACACAACGGCTCTGCTATCTTTGAAAAACCCTCAACAAACCGACGATAATACCCTGCTAGACCCAAGAAACTTCGAACTTCGGTAACCGTTGTGGGTCTCTCCCAATTTACTACGGCTTCAATTTTGGTTGGGTCCACTGAAATACCCTCATTTGAGACCACATGTCCTAAGAAAGCTACCTTCTCCAACCAGAACTCACATTTTTTGAACTTAGCATACAACTTCTCTTCCCTTAGGATTTGCAGTACTGTTCTTAAATGTTGCTCATGCTCTTCCCGAGTCTTCGAGTAGATCAAGATGTCATCAATGAACACTATTACACATCGATCTAGAAACTGCTTGAATACCCTATTCATCAGATCCATAAATGCGGTAGGGCATTCGTCAACCGAATGGCATAACCAAAAACTTCGTAGTGCCCATACCTTGTCTAAAATTTGTTTTTGAAATATCTTCTTTCACGACCCTTAGGCGATGATAGCTTTGAGCGGAGATCTATCTTGGAGAAATAACGAGCACCCTGTAACTGATCGAACAGATCGTCAATGCGAGGCAATGGGTACTTATTCTTCACCGTGACCCGATTCAACTCGCGGTAATCAATACACAACCTCATTGATCCGTCCTTCTTCTTCACGAACAACAACCTTTGGGCGCCCAGGCGTCGCTTGCTTTGATCGGCTCCTTTTCCAACAGCTCTTGTAACTGCTCCTTCAATTCCTTCAATTCTGTTGGTGCCATCCTGTATGGTCCCTTAGAGATGGGCGCCGTCCCGGGCACTAGATCGATCCCAAACTCTACCTCTCGGTCTGGTGGAAGGCCAGGTAGGTCTTCTGGGAAAACATCCAAAAATTCCCTAACCACAGAAAGGGATTCTAGGGTGACCCCTTCTTTACTGGTGTCGATGATGGAGGCTAAGTAACCCTGACATCCTTTTCTTAAGAGTCGCCTTGCCCTTAACGATGAAATGAAGCCCGACAACACCACTGGTTTAGACCCCTTACACTTGAAGTCTGGTTCACCCGGAATACAAAACACCACTTCGTTTTCAAAACAGTTGACCCTAGCGTGATAAGAGGCTAACCAATCCATCCCTAAAATCAAATCAAAATCTTGCATATCTAAAGGGATCAAATCAATAGGCATTTCTCTATGCTCTAATTTCAAAGAACAGGATCTAGGCACAGATGTGATAGGGATGGATTCTTTCATCGGGGTGTCAATAACCAAAACATCATCTAAGTTCTGGGGTGCCAATTTCATTCGACGTGCAAGCGAAACAGATATAAAAGAGTGGGTTTTACCAGGATCAATCAAAACATAAGCATCACTGGAACATAATTGCAAGGTACCTGTCACCACATCGTTTGTTGCCCGAGCATCCTTAGCAGTCATAGCATACACACGCCCATGCCCCTTTGGTTTCTCTTTGTCTCCACTTATGGTTCCTTTAACGAAGGTGTTTTTGTTTGGCTCTGGGCAATCTTTAACCAAGTGCCCCATCTTCCCACAATTGAAGCACGCCCCAGAGTTCCGATAACAAGAATGTGTCTGGTGCTTACCCCCACAAGTACGACATAAGGGGTTCGCGTCTCGGTTCGGTTACGGCCTTGATTACTGGCGACTCGATGATCGGTGGTTTCTAAATGATTGAGCTCCACTCCTAAAACGGTTGTCTTCGGTAGCCCTTCGTTTATTCACATTACTCATATTCCCATGACCACTTGGTTGACCACGGAACTTACCCGAATTGTCATCGGCTCCCCTCTTGTGCTCATCTCTTTTCCTCTGGTAAGCTTCTGAATCACGTTCAATCACTCTGGCACGGTCCACCACCTCCGCATAAGTCGCTAGCTGTAGTGGTACCAACCGATAACTAATCTTACCATTAAGACCCCTTTCGAACTTTCTTGCCTTACGGTGTCGTTCTCGAAGAGTGCGGAGCATACCTTGAGCTCGGTGAACTTTGCGGCATATTCATCCAAGGTCATCTTTCCCTGTTCCAAGCTCATAAACTCCACTATTTTCCTATCCCGTACACTCGGCGGAAAATACTTCTTGTTGAAAGCTTCCAGGAACATCTCCCAAGTATATTCTCCTGTCCCCTCTGCCTCAGTAGTCCTCATCACTGACTTCCACAACTGAACTGCTTCCCCTACGAATTTGAATGTGGCAAGGTTAACCTTCTGCTCACTAGTGAGGGTCATAGTCCTGAAGATTTTCTTCATGCTCTCAATCTAGTCTTCAGGCTTCTCAGTACCTGGAGCGCCTGAGAAAGGTTTAGGATCCCTCTTCTGGAAGATGTCCAGTGGGTCTTTCACCATTGCCCCAGGTTGATGTCTTTGCTTTGTGGTTGTGAAGTAGTAGCTGCGAATCTTCGGCGTTGCATGTGGTGTAGGTATTTCTGGTGCTCCAGGTGTTGCATTATCCTGGTTCCTGTTTCCCACCAGGGCTTGTGCTATAGTTTGGAGCAGCGCAAGGAGAGTAGGATCTACTGGCGTTGGTCCAGCAGCCGTTGCATTTGACTGGGTTGCGGTATGTTCTGGCCCATTGGTGTTCACGTTTGACGCAAACACACTATTTTCCCCCACACCTCCTGAAGTGGAGTCCAGCATGACCCTAGCAGCTCGAGTACCCCTACCACGTCCACGTCCAAGGGCCCTACCGCGACCTCCACGTGCCATTAGGTACTGAGATAGAACGTTGAGACGTCAGTTTAGGGTCACTATTCTTATAGTGCCATAGTTCAATCATTATGACATTTTAGACCAATTTGGTATACACTGACAAGTTCTAAGGAGTACCCTATACAAAAAATTACACATTCATACATTCAAAAATAAATACCAAAATTTTCTTCATTTATTTCAAATTTTATTTAACTGTCAAAATAATAAACTCGGGAGCATAAGATGCGCTCCATTGTTTCAATAACAAACGCAATCAACAAAATGTTTTCCAAATTTCACCTTAGGTGGCCATCTTTCCAACCTAAAACAATTATTCAAAAAAAAATTCTAATTAACTATCTCCTGCCTGGGAGTCTTCGTCCTCTTCAGGATCTTCTTCTACAACCAGTACAATATCTATGGTCGTTTGGACTGCATCCCAAACGTTTCTAACCAAAAATTATGTGTTGCTTAGTCTTGCTTCTACTTCTGCATTGGGTCTCCTAGTGTCGTCTATTTCATCAAAAGGCCTAAATAAGGCATCTTGGGCCAACTTCAATGCCTTCGCCATCTCTCTAGCTTGTTCTCTAAGGGCTTGGTTTTCATTAGCTAGTAGTTGATTGTCATTTCTTAACAATTGATTTTCCTGTACCAACACCTGGTTCATTTCTTCCAGTTCGACTATCCTGGCACGCATTGTACTCAGTCTTGTTCCCACGGGTGTCCTGGGTGAAGCGATCAAGGTCCTACCGGTGTTGTTATATGCCATTTCCTACAAATTCCAAAAAATATATATATCAGTTGTGTCGACATCACTATTATCTCTCTGAGTAAATCATGCACCAAAAAAATAATGATATTGGCTAACCTCAAGTGCAAAATCGTCCAACTCTCACCCTATGATTAAATCTTAGAAATTTTACTTTCTAACCCATTTGGATCTAAAATCTAAGCTCTGATACCATTTGTAACGACCCGAACCCGAGAGCTCGGTCCGCTACGCGTAGCCCACACACTGGCCCACTGAGCACACAGCACCTTGGGTCATCAGGCCCACCACAAGCTAACCCAAAAGTCCATGGATGATGTTGGTGCCCAGTAGTAGCGCATGGCTATCTTATAAATCAAAGACAAGTCTCACATTTACCCGATGTGGGATTGGGGTTAGTACAATCTCCCCCACTCAAATCCTTGACGTCCTCGTCAAGGCCGAATCGTACCCAGGGCGATGCAGGATTCAAGAGGTGGCTCGTACGGGGATCAAGAGGTGGCTCCCACCTCCTGCGGTGTAGCACTTTGGCCCGCACAACACTTTGTTCCAACATTTCCGCCCGGGACCCGCTCTGATACCAACTGTAACGACCCCAAAATTTGGGCCCAACTATAGGGCCCACATTATGGCCACGTCACTAAAAACCTCAAAAATCATACTACAACCCAAACGTAAAAATGTACCTTCGACTTAAACATCAAATATTCTAACACAAATCCCTTAATAAAATTAACTTACAATAAAAACAGTAGTCTAAAATAAATCTCCCAAAAATATCCAATTAACAATTCTAATAATAATTCATAAGATAACGAAATTCTAAATTCTTCAATTGGACCGAACCGAACCGAATTGTTCATGTTCCCATTCTTTACTTATGTCCTGAAAGAAAAGGATTAGGAAAAGGGTGAGCGAACAAAAGCCCAGTAAGTTCATATACAACCCCTCCGGTTTCTAAGGAGGAGTTGACCGGGAAGAAAAGTCAAACGAAATATTGTAAACGAATGAAGAAATTATGGATATGTCAAAGGAATTATTTTCTAGATATCCAAGAGATTAAATACATATTGATCGAAGGATAATTAACAATTTCACAAGAATCAATCAGAATCAATATCAAATAATTAGGAAGATGTTATGATCACATAAGCGGTCATTTTAGACCAAACAAAAGTGGCTCCAAAGAACCCCAAACATCAAAGTACCCCAAAAGGGTCAAAATCAAAATGGTATATCCGGATTACCCCACCATAGTTCCTATGGTGTAATGTCGCATTAACAGGCCAAATGGTCATTCAAATTATCTTAGTGATCATAACAAAGTTCTAAAAAAATATAATACAATTTCAACAAAATCAATAACAATGATAACCGAATAAAATATCGAACATCGAGTTTAAACAATTTGTGAGATTCATAAAGTAATTTCACAATTAAGAATAACGAAAGAACGGTACGACGGGATTTCAAATTCAAAAACCAACCCAAGGTCGGTATACGTTTTCAAAGAGAGGTAAATGCCAAGGAGATAGCGGAAGCCTAACATTTTGGAATTAAGAATTCAAAATAACCTAAATGATGTATAATCTCTTACCTTAGCGATGCGACGAAAATTAGTTCGAGTACAAAACACCGCTACCCGCGCTTAGCCAAATCTAAATCATAACAATACAAAATGAAAAGAATCCTAAATTTAGAGACCTTCTAATAGCTTTTAAAATAATACATAAATAACAATTCCTAAATTTATAATTAATTAAAATTATATAGGGTCTAATTCAACTTTTGTTACTTGGGTAAAATCTGAAAATTATAAACTATTAAAACAGTCTCTAAAGTAAGGGGGTGAATCCGAAATTAGGAGTACTAAATAATTAAACTTCAAAAAATTTTATGGGCTGAATCTGTAAGAACAGAAATCATCCCACCTGCCGAATTTCCATTCTTTTGATGGTTTGAGAGGACAAAAGTTGACTTCAAAACTTATTAAAAAAAGTAGTTTCCTAACCATTACTATTTCTCCTACAGTAATGCTTCTCTTTCTCTTATTCCTATTCCTCTCTCATTCTCATTCTCTTTTAATTCTTCTCTTTTCCTTTCTTTCTCTACCTTCCGGCCATTCAACTCTATCTCTCTGTTTCTACTTCTTTCCGAATTTTTTTGTTCTTTCAGCAATTCACCCACAATTTAAGTTTCATTCTCCAGTATTTCATCCTCTTTGTTCTTCCTCTTTCTTCTTCTTTTTTTTTTCTTTTCTTTTTTTTACACCATTGCTCATCTGCTTCTCCCATCAAAACCCATTTCAAAGTTTTAGCTATAAAACCAATTTACTGATTTTCCTATAAAACTCAGTTAGATAAAAGACCTCAAAATTTTCGAATTAGAGGATGGTAATTTTTGAAACTAAATTTCATATTTCATCCATGCTTTCTTCTTCGATAAATATATATATGAATATTTTTATTATTATTTTTTAAGCACCCCACACAAACACACATATATACACTGCCCTTCCCTCTCTATTCAATGAAATTGCACCGGAAGTTTAATCTATCATCAAAACAAAAATCAAAACAAGGAACTACGGTTCAAAAGGAACCTTGCTTACCTCGATTCAGTCTTACAGACAATCGAAAGCTTGTCTTCCTCTACCGTCTCCCTCTCGTTCGTCTTCTAGATAAAACCTTCTCTCAAGATTTCCCAGTTCTCTCACTCTTTCTGTGTCTAGTTTTCAAAAGTGATTTTCTTAATCGCTTACCTTTTTATTTGAAGGAGAGGTTCAGCGTTCCTTTGTCGAATCGCCTTTACCTACCGATTCCCATTCCGACGTTATTCCTTCACGGCTTGAGTCTGTGCCTTTCCACATTTTTTTTCTTTATCTCTAAGTATAACTACTGATCAAAGCTATCACTAATGACCATGGTCAAAATGGAGGAGTCAACTTGTTCAAACCCAACAAAATAAATAAGAGGGAATTTCAAGTGGGTACAATTTTGAAAACATGTTTTCATCTAGGACCATTAATTTTTTGCACATTTCATTTAACTACAAATTGCTTGCCAAATGACAAAAATGCCATTAATGAAAACTCTGATGCCAAGCCTTGGCATCAGGATGATTAATTCCAGGCATCAGGATTCTGATGCCAAAACTCTGATGCCAAAAATATTGCTGATGCAAAAAATGCTGATGCCAAATCTTGGCATCAGGTGAAATGCTGATGCCTACAATTGTTGCTGATGCCAAAAATATTGCTGATGCCAAAAATGTTGATGCCAAATCTTGGCATCAGGTGAAATGCTGATGCCTACAATTGTTGCTGATGCCAAAATATTGCTGATGCCAAAAATGCTTATGCCAAATCTTGGCATCAGGTGAAATGCTGATGCCTACAATTGTTGCTGATGCCAAATCTTGGCATCAGGTGAAATGCTTTCAACCCTCAAGTAAACAGAGAACCTTATCAAAAACCAAAATGATAAATCTCAATTTATCCTGGCCAAATCTGCAGGCTTAAAATAGAAACAACGAACATTAATACAGGATCAATTGATGAAACAGAATGATCTAAGCAAAAACATACTCATATAACCAAACTCTCCTTGGGACACTAAACAGGCCAAGCCTCAACCCTTTCAGTAGGGACATCCTCTACATACACAACCTTAGCTGTGGTAGGCTTTGCCAACAAATCAGATACTCTGGAAGGGAGATTTCGAAACAGTCACTCTCCGAAATGGGGTGAGGAAGCCATATGTCTTCAGCAAACAGTCGAAAGTTGCCTTAACGAAATTACCGAGAGTTTTTGTAGATCCACGAGAAGAAGTGAAAACATCATCAATTCCAGCAAACTGGAGCACCTTCTTAGGAACCCTGCTAGCGGCCACAATCCCCGCACCTCTAGGGGCCGGCACCATCCTAACCGTAACGGACCCACACTTTCCGGTGACTTTGCAGGGCACCGTATGGGGCTTGCCAATCTCCCCTTCGGTTGCAAAAGAATAAGCAGCAAAACAAACAAACAATTGAGAGAGACTTAAGAAGAATGAAGATAATCAAGCTGGAGTTGAAGATTGAAATTGAGAGAGACGGAGCCGCCGGCCGTTCCACCTCCGACTCCAGCCACCCCTCCTCCATCACCTCCACCTCCCGCACCAACACCTCCACCAGTTGTTCCGCCCCTACCTGCTCCAACCGTACGGCATCAAAACCGTCGTCGTACTCACCGTCATCCTCATCATCGATGCACCTGCAGTGGCTGTGGATTGTCGATGATGGAAATCCAGCAATCGAAGTCGCCGGAGTGACCGGGAAGTGAGCTCCGGTGAAGCAGACAGATTTGACGGTGTAAAGCATCGTCGTCGTACTCTCCATTGGGTGAGGTTTGTTCCCGAGGAAACTAACAGCTATTCATCAGATTTGGTAATGAAGTGAAGACAGAATGGTGTTAATTGGGGGAAAATGATAATTGGGGGTAGTGATGTATTTTTACCCTAAAAATGTATCTAAAAGATATGTCTAAAAAATGACTGGATTGATTTGAAAATATGTTTTAAAAAATGTACCGGCTTGTAATTATTCCAATAAATAAATCTAACTTGTAACTTATCATACAATCAAAATAGGCCCAAATGTAATAAAGTTTGCCCAAACAAAAATGAAGTACTAATGGCCCAATTGTGGAGATTTTCTCCCCAAACAAAATAGGCCCAAGTTATATTGAGGTTAGCCCAAAACAATTCACAATATTAATAATATAATTATTATATATTTTTTTAATTCCAAAAATTTGGGTATATTACACTCTTACCCCCTTAAAACAAAGTTTAGTCCTCTAAACTTATCGTACCTTATTAGTCGAAGAGATTTGGGTACTTTCTTCGCATATCCTCCTCGAGTTCCCAAGTTGCCTCCCTCTCTGTATGATTAGTCCACTGCACTTTCACATATGGGATTGTTCGTCTTCTTAGCAATTGATCCTTTCGATCAACTATACGAATCAGTTGCTCGTCGTAACACAAGTCTTCTCGTAGTTGTAAGGGTTCACTAGTAATAACGTGACTCGGATCTGGGACATACTTCCTTAGCATAGATGCATGAAATACGTTGTGCACTCCAGATAGTGTAGGCGGCAGGGCTAGTCTGTAAGCGACCCCACCAACCCGCTCGAGTATTTCAAATGGTCCCACAAATCTTGGACTAAGCTTTCCCCGAATACCAAATCTCATGACTCCTCTTGTGGGTGAGATTTTAAGGAATACATGGTCCCCCACTTCAAATTCGAGTTCGCGTCGATGATTATCTGCATAAGACTTTTGTTGACTCTGAGCTATAAGAAGTCGTTTCCGAATCAACTGCACTTTCTCTGAAGTGACTTCTGTTGACTTCTATTGATTATCTGAGTTTGCTTGGTGATGCACTGAATATTGCGTCTAGATTCACGTTATTTTCACTACGTTTCAATGAATATTGTAACTATCTTTCCGCATTGCAACATGTTTTGGCTTAGGCTAAACTACAACTCACTCTGATTCCGTTAAAAAAAGATACGTAGGCAGCCTATTTCGGTAGATCCGATCGTCACTTCAAAAAAATATATATATATCTTTGACGTTGCAATGTAACTTAAAAAAAAATCAATGTTGCAATGAATATTGCAATGAAAATGACCTTGGTTGAGTCCGGTGTGTTTTGTGGAGACTAAATATTAAGTCTTGATTTGTGGTTATTATTAGAGCAACATGGTAATCTTTGATTTGATTTCGAGTGGAAGTCTGGGGTAGACCTCACAGTATGATTATGGTAAGCCTTTATGCTATTTCTGATTTAGTTGTGTCTAGGGGATCTTGAATATCCTGATACGTGGTTCCTTGGACTAAACTTGTTAGTTCGTTGAACATGTTAAGTATGTGCAAATATTTGTGCGTTGAAAATTGAGTTTTGTAGAGCTTTATGACCTACTTGATTTGGTAAGTTCGCTTTTGATGGACTTACTTCCCATTTGTTCATGCGAGTAAATATCTACTTGTGCATTGCATACAAGTCCAACTGTCATTATTTGGATTGGTTTTTATATATCAGGGTGGGACGATACATCACCTATATGAATTGTAAAATTTGTATTCGCTATGGATCACCGTACTTGGGACCTCACACACCCCTCCACTGTTGGCCGCAGTGGGGAACCCTTTGCCGTAATAATGCGTGTGCCATTGGCTTACTATTATACCGAGGCGGTTCTCGGTGCGAGTCGATGCAATCACAGAGCATCGATGGCACGAATTAGTTAACTATTATGTATTGCAGGAGCAACACTATAGCACTAATTGGGTACCTTCTCTTTCCTTTATGTGGCTTACTATGGGCACTTATATGAAAGATAATGTGATGTGTGGTCTATATAAGTTTTGTACTTCGATGACTTGGTACATGATTATTGTTGGTATATGATTATATGATGCCATGATATATATATATATATATATATATTGAATCATTATGACTCACTCCGTGTATTTGTTTTCCATAGTGTGTATAGTGAGCTCGTTAGTACGCGTGGCGGCTGCGAATTAGCGATTTCTATAGCAGATGGTCTTTCGGGCTTTATCTTGGAGTTATTATTACTGTATTTATTTATCTTGCGAGACACGGATATAAAGTTATTTAAACTTTACATGGGTAGATTGTATTAGCACTTTATTGTTGTATTATTTTGGGAGTCGGCTTTTATGGTCGGGCTATTGTATTTATTTATTAGTTAGTTAAGTTGTTTTCTCGAACAAGGTTTTAGCTCGTGTTTTCTAGTATTGCTGATGTTGTTGTTATCTCCGGCAACATTAGTCGCGATACTTTGGTTTAGTTGTTTAGCATTTGGTCTCTTATTCTTATTATTGATTTGTCCCTACGGCATGTTGTAGCCGTCGAGTAATTGTTTATCAGGTTGGTATTTTGTTTGCTCGTCGACCTTAGGTTTGCCGATGGTTTGTTGCCCGTGCCCAATGTTGCGTTAAGCGAATCGTAGAATTGTTGAGAGATAGTCGTCTCTCAGCCTTGCATTCAACGATTTGGTGTAACGCCCCGTATTCATGCATGTGCATTGTATGCTTGTCTTCTTACTTTCTTGGTTGAATTGTGAGCATGTTTACTTGTTATATAAATGTCTTAGAATCATTCATAAGTCATTCTAGAAGTCCATAACATGTTTAGAATCACATAAACTTGTTTGTAGAATCGCCGGTTTGATCGCGTTGAAATTGGTCTTAGCGATTCCTCTCGTTGCTCGTATTTGCTTCTATTTCGACGTACGAAGTGTTCGTTGAGTTCTTGGCTTTCTATTCAAGTCTTATTCATGTTGAAACAAACCTTTTCATGCCCAAGATATCCTAGTTTGATTGATGTTTGATTTGAGTTCAACTGCTTGTTCATTCAAATCGCGTGGTTCGCGCCTTGTCCTAGCTTGTTCCGGGAGTTGTTCGGGTGTGTTTCCGACTCATTTTGAGTAGGGTTAGACCTTAGAATGGTTGCCCAAAAGTTTGGGACCATTTAGATCAAGTTTAGACCAAGTTTTAGAGGTTCTGGAGCCGAGGCGGCCGCATGGTGGGAGCCGCGAGGCGCCCGCCTCAAATGCAGGGAGCAATTGCTGAATGGTCTCTGAACTTTGGGAGAGCCTCGCGATTTGAGGCGGCGCTGGCCTTAGTGAGGCGCCCGCCTCACTTGTTTTGCTGCTACGGGCAGATTTCCTCCTGTTTCGGAATTTGACGAATTGTTCACTTCCAACCCCTACTTAAACCTATCCTAAACCTCCCTAACCCTTCCTACTTAAGTCCTAACATCCCTAACTAAATTTTTAAGTTAGATTAAGGGTCCATTAGTTGATCATTAAGCCCCAAATCAGCTTAGAAAAGGGACCACAAGTGATTGACACTTGTCCCACTCACTTTGTTGACCAATATAAGCCACAATCAGCTCTTTACCCCTCTCATTTGCTGAGCTCTCTTGCAAAAACGAATTCTCTTCTTCTCCAAGGTCCTTCCATGGTAGCTTGAGGTCTTCTTCATCATCTACTCTCATCCATTCATCCATTGCCCAAGACTCATTCATTAAAGTTGAAGAGCTCTTCAAGGGGAGCATTTCCATCCGAATAGTTTCCTTCATTTCTTCCTTTGGTGTTTGACTAGTAAGTTACTCTCTTCTTCATCTTCTTCTTTAGTTCTCATTGACCCTAAGGAAACAAAGCCTATGGTGGTTGAGGTCAATGAGGACACATGTTATGCTTCCTATGCTATCTTCATGTATGTTGGGATTTTGAGCTTGTTAGGAGCATGTATAGGAAGGTTTCTTGCCGATGAAAGTATATAAAACTCTTGTATCTTGATTATGTAGGACTTTGAACATGTTAGAAACATGTATGGTAATTGTTGATGAAAATGTTGTTAAGTGCTAGTGGCTTAAATTGAGCTTACATGAAATGTGGTATGTTGAATGTGTTATACCTTCAATTTTGGACTCTATGACGAACATGTATCATATTCTTATGCCTTGGTAAATTTATGACCTTAAAGAACTTAGTAATGAACTAGGTTGAGATATGAAGCACATAGCTTCAACTACCCTAAATTTGGGAATTTAGAGCAAAGACTCATCGGAGTCGATTCTAGGAAGATTTGAACTTGATAAACCCTAATTTCAATCCCTACGAGTTTGGACAACGTTTGGTCAAGTTTACTCAATGTTTAGTTGAGATCATATATGTACATTTGAACCCGTTATGATTATTTGGTTATGAGCAATTGATTGCCTTGACTTGATTTATTGTAGAGAATTATACCCTACTTGGTCGGCCGAAGTTCGCTTCGCCTTGAATTCGATCATTATTTGGTCTATTACGAGTAAACATCTACTTGAGCATTGCATTAAGTCCACCGGCACAATTTGGTTTGATTTTTATGTCGTAGACGATGTATAGCCTTCACGAATTGAGAGATTCTGCGGCTCGCTATGGATCGCCGCACTGACCACACACCCCTCCATTGTAGGCCGCAATGGGGGAAGTAGCCCCTTGCCGTATCAATAAGTGCGCCACCGGGCTATTAGCCGGCTGGAGTTCGGTATATCGATGCAACGGCCACGAGCATCGTAGTCACGATATTGGGTTAACAAACTATTTTGCAGAGCTACGGCGGCCGTGCCTATATCATATCCTACTTGTATGATTTATTTCCTTGCACTTACGTGAAAATGTGCTAAGTGCTATATGATGAACGTGAACCCTAATTGTGATAAATGCCATGTTATAACATGATCATGCATTGTAGTAACTTACTAAGTCTTTCGACTTACCCTATTTGTTTGTTTTGTTTCCTTAGATCCGAGCCGAGAGCCGGTCCTGGATAGATTCGCTTGATCCACGTTTTGGTTGTTTGTGATATAAAGGTTGATCTTTTGGACATCTACTAGTTAACCTTTTATTTTGGAAAGGACGATGGGAAGCAA